>BRZM01002684.1:0-43900 GCA_033238685.1 Lates japonicus | reverse complement strand
AATAAGAATAAAACAAACCTTAATCATAGAGTAACAGAAAAATAAATATCCTATATAAACATCTGTTAGATTTTAATGCACTAACACTGCTTAAAACCATGATTAGTTTCTTTAGTTTCTGTGTTATAGAGAGCCCTTTGCTTTTCTGCCGTAGTTTTGCTTTATGTTCTCTTCAACCACCTTTTTACCGAGAATATTTACAGTAACAAGTTGGGCAAATGAAATGATTTCTAACCTGCTAAACATGCAGAGGAGGTGAGGGTGAAGTACTTTTCTCAGCCCTGGGCAGTGTCTGCAAGGCTTCTCCTCAGGCTGTACACAGCACCATCAACCAGCACCAGTAAAGTATGGGATCTTGTGTGTAGCCTTAGAGGCAAAACCCAGGGAAAAATGATTCCTTTTACAGCTCACTGCTGCGTGATGAGCTGATGTCTACTGTGTACTGGGATTATTGAAGATGGATGGATGGATGGATGGGATTTTTTCTCTCTTTCCATCTTCCCTTCGCCAATAGCTTGAAGCACTTCACACAGTTGTCCCAAACTTCCTCCATTATTGTCAAGCTGTGGAGAAGCCAGTAAAACCACTGTGTGTTCTGTATCTGGATCACAGTTTACAGTTTACTTTTAATAGGTTTCTGGAAACAATTTTCATGCATAATGAAATATTAACTAATAACAAAGTCCTGGCATAGTTTACACAGCTCTGTACTGTAATAACTTCTTTATTTTTATGTGTGCTATTTCCCGAAACTCTCAGTGGTGTTTAAACATGTTCTTTTCCTTCTTTCTGTCATTCCTTCCTTTCGCCAAGTGCTTGAGGCATACAGTAGGTAAATATCTCATCCTTAATAACTTTTATTTTTATTTTTGTACACTCAAGATACTCAGCATTTTTGGGCTAGATGCAGCATCTCCTGAGTCATCACTCATCTATCTTTTCACAGACAGTACTTGAGTTCTTTCTCTCTGTTAGTCTTTCCTTCTAGATTATGTTGTTTATTATGTCAATGTAAAACATCATTTACTGTATATACATATATCCTAGGGATACATCCACCTACTTCTTCAGATGAAAGCAAGTGAGACAATTTTCATGAACACATAAGCACAAGCACTATCTAAGAATATTTATACCCTGTCGTCCTTGTTTTTTTTATTCCCACTACTAAGATCAGCTTAGGGATATGACTTGTCATTTTTGGCAAGATTTCACTAAAGGTGTGATTCTAACATTGCTGATCAGACACACACACACTTGCTTGTTCCAGTCACCTAGCGCTGACAAAATAAATAGCAACACGGCAGCACAGTTTCCTGGGAAATGACATGCAACTAACAAGATTTCACCTCAAAGTCTGCCATCTGGAGTTACACATCTTGAGTTGACAACTGTGATTATTGGCTGAAAGAGCTGTAGCGAGGCAAACGCTCGTTCGCTGCTTTTTCACCTTTCATACACATTTGTCTGTTTGCAGTTAACCAAGTTTTGGTTTTAGTGCGGGCAATAATGACTCTTTAATTAAATTTTCTTTTGAGGATTACCACCTGCTGCCACATACACATACAGGATATGTGCGCACAGGCACGCACATGCTAGGCTAATATGTATCTCACGTTGATATGTTGATTTAGTAGCTTTAACGTTCATACACAAGCAAGTGCTGAAACAGTGGAGAGAGGAGAAGAAAAGGCTGAATACCCGTCTGATTGGGTTATAAATACTCTCAATGGGGTCTCTGCCTCATAAAGATTATCTGTAGCACACAGAGCACAGAGGCACACAGTGCATGTTTGTGGCATGGGGGGGGGGGGGTGTTTGTGAGTGACGGAGATGTAGAGAGACAGAGAGAGAGAAAGGCAGAGTGTGCATTCAGAAAAATTCCATCCGGAGTGTCTTCAGCTTGCAGGGATGAAGCCTGAATATTTTATTTGACTCGAGCGAGCTCAAAAGGAGACAAGGAAAGAAGAAAAAAAAAGCGTCTCCAGCTTCTAAAAGAGCCGGTGTGTCTAAAGGTTCTCCACTTCACATGATTGCACCCTTCACACGTCTCATATATGGGTTTTGTGGCATCCAATTATGCAATCATGTGTCTAGAATGAAGACTTTAAAAAAGCACTCCAATCAATAGGGAGGGCATTTCAGCCCAAATCTGTATTGGAGTAAAGTGTCCAAGTCACTTCTTTTGTTTTTAGCTGTACTTAAACCAAAAACTCAAGAATATTTGTAAGGTATAAAGTAAACTGCAAATATTAGCGTGTCCAGCTGACTAGTTTATTGATTTACTAAGAGTATTAATCTTTCTGTACTTTCAAAGCTAATGAGCATGGAGTTAGCAAACTTTATGATTATCATCGTGAAAGATCTTTAACTTTCTGCCTGAGTGGCTTTAGCCTCTTTATTTAGCATTATGCACATAGCCATTGTGTGCATATATAGCTGGAAACATTAGATTAGCTGTGCTGGTTCTTATCCAACTCCATGGTGTTAACGAGCTTATTGGCTGAAAATTACCCGGGCTAGTTGTGGTCATTTCAGCCAACACAACCAGGTGCTGCTGTTAGCACTGTATACTGCATATTATGCTAGCGCAGGTGTAGCAACAGTACCTTTGGGGCTTAGCAAAGCTTCAGTTGTCCTAAAATTAGTACTGGAAATGATATAGGTATATATTTAGAGAATGAAGCGCTGTTAGCTACCAAGCTACAACAGTAACTTTCTACACTCCTTTTCACTGGTTCAGTTTCTTGTTCCATCCATTTGTCTCTGTCTGCCATTGTCCCCATCTTCTGTGCAGCGTCCCACAGGGAGTGTGATATGAGTTCAAAATATGTGCCACATACACCTCCATCTTCCACTGAATGAGCTTTCCTAGTGCGTGATGGGAGAAGCTCTCAGCCCCCCACGACCCCGCAAATTATAAAGTGTAACGGTATGTCCATGGTTCTTTGGGGCTATTTTAAGTTTCATAGTGTCAAAGCTCTTTCGGTCAAATCAAAACCTGTGATCACTTTCCAAAACCTGAAAATATGTTGGTTTTTTTTCTTTCTGAATTTCAGAGAATTTCACTGCTATTAGATGAAAACCATATAACACAAGATTAAACACTGCGTGCACAGAATTTAAAGAGCATCTTAATATCAAGTAAAAAGGGGAGAATCCAGGTGCATTTTACAAAATGCCACCTCCTGACCCAGTTGTTGCTCCTCCGAACATTGCACCTCTGTACTCCGACAGCGTTTTTGTCTCGGGCTTCTCCTCTGGCATCTGGCCTCGTCCTTTACCAAATCCGGAGAGAGCACTCTGCTAGGTAGCAGCTGCCAGAAGATTGGTGCCGATTCTGCCTCAGGTTTATTTTTTGCTGTTTCAAATGCAAATAAAAACCTCAGCACGGCGAGAAACATCACAGCGTAGATTGGCATTCCAGCTGACTGGGTACGCTAAATTTCTAAAGGCATTTATGTGAAAGCAAGGCAGAGACAGGGGATGGCATGTAATAGAGGTCGGGTGTAAAGACTGAAAACATTTTGTTTTTTTTCCCTCACATTGCTTATCCATTAAGATACCCACTGGACTGGCTTGTATGGTGTTTGTCAAGGTCTGTTGTATGATTCAGATAAAAGCAGAACAAGTGCACTTAAATCCTTTCATTCCAGTGCCATGAAGAACATGAAATGAGTGAATGGATGGCAGGTCAAGCCAAAGTAGGACCCTGATCATCTGTTTGTTTTTTGGCTGGGCTGATTTTTAATCTGCTTCTGAACAGTCAATTGGGACGTCTTGTTTTGAATCCTGACTTTGTAAAAGCCTATAGGATTTTGTTGTTGTATTCTACAAGATGTTTGCAGCTGCCAATTTGGGCTTAAACTTAAAGCCAGAGGCATCGGTGCTTTAAAAGAGAAATCATAAAACCAACCACGTAGCTAAAACGAGGCTAAAATCAGACAAGTTTGTTTGAACTCGAGGTGCAGACGCCAAATAGTGGTTTCAAAAATATCACAATAGCCAACCTCAGGAGTGTGCGTGCCCAGTGGTGACAGCTGGTGGACGTGATGACTTTCACTCAGCCCCCCCCCACCCACAGGATCCAAAAAGGGTCTGACAGAGCCGTCACAGATGTTTGGACGATGGCTGCTCATTTCTCTTAATCACTCCCCTGTAATGACTGTGATGGTCAAAGGATTTCCCTTGAGCTGCAGCTCTGCGCGCACAATGAAACTGGAGATCAAACCGAGGAAATGCCAATGTGTGTCCCCGCACTTGTGGATGTTTACCCATCCAGGAAGCTTACATCGTCTTTGACTTTGAGCTGGTGTTTTTTTTTTGTAAACTGGCAGCACTTTCAGCACTGTTTATGTGGAAACACTAATGCTATGTGACAGGAAGTAAACAAAAAACTTTTTTAAACTACTGTATTTATTCTGTTTTGTATCAACTATATGTCAGACTCACAAAATATGGTCAAAAACAAATAGAAAAAACATGAACAAAAGCAACAAAATATACAAAAAAAAAAAAAAACAACATAGAAAACTAATAATGGCAGAGAAGTATTCACACAATACTCAAGTCTTTGCATTACAACAAACTGAGTTCTTGTATTAAGAAATCCCCCATGCCATATTTTTGTTCTCACAAAGATACAGAGCAGCAAAATGAAAATGTTTTCCTCTGAAAGTTAAAGCTGCACTTATCAGTATTTTCACCCAGTAAATCCGAACCCCAAAACATTGCTGCTCGTACTCGTGCAGCACAACAGTTATTCTTGTTATCAATCCATTTAAGTTTTGTAAAGCATTTTTTAAATTCTACCAAAAACAATGTTGGAAGTTTCAGTGGAATGGAGCGGCAGAAAAGTATACATTTTGGAAAAGGCTTTATTTTGGCAACGTTATTGCCATCTGAAAAATACATGTAATATCTAGTCAGCATCTGTCAGATTTCTGTTTTGATTGGAAGATTTCCCCTCGGAAAGATGAAGATATATCTCCAGGAGACTGACAACTATTTTGGTCAGATTTCCCCCGAGCCCCTATTTGTTACTTTAGGCACCCAGACAGAGACAGGATGCATCTTTAATGAAGTCGTCAGTGGTGGGCATTGTTTGATGAAGCCCCCACAAACCCTACCACCACCCACACCCACACCCTTCTCTCTGCACTGCTGAGTTGTAAACATTTCTGCAAATGGCTGAAAGTCAGATGAACGCAGCCAACAAACAGATTTCCCTGGAGTTTCCATTAATGAAAACCCTCAGATGAGGCCCAAATGTTTTACGGGTTGCAAGTTGTCAGAGACATGTTTGTGCATGCAGCACATGCCTTCATTCCACTATCCAATTTGCAACTGTAATGGAACCGACATACTCGGTTTTCATTTTTAAACTCCTTAGGTTGCTTGGGTTGCTTTATTTAGATAGACAGGGTTTGTTGATCCCTGAATCACAAACAGCATTATACTGCCACTGAGCAGCTTGAGGTTAACAGCTTCGGTCAAACTCACTTTAGTGGTGATTTTTTTAAGTGGTGTCTTTCAAGTTGACTTTCACATTTACCCTCTATTAACAATTAAATATTCTCTGCCCAGTTCAAACTCATCTGAGTCTTTGAAGCAACAATTTTCTGTGTGTAGCCCCCAGGCTGTTGCCACCCAGTCATCTAGCTTTGATTGTTTTTTAAGGACTATTTTAGCACCAGACAGCATTGATGATTCACAATAAGTAGGCCAGATACCTGTGCCCATACAGAAGTCAGTATAATAACTGACAATATCCCTGATGCTTTCATCAGTCTGAAACCTACTCAACCGTCTTGTGCAAGATGTTTAGACTCATTTTTGAAAAAGCTATTTGACAAATTTCAGACCTCATATTGTTCTAAAATTGCTGTAAAGTGTCCATTAACTCTGGCGGACATAAAAGAGTGAGAGACAACAACCATTCATGCTGCAGACTACGCAGACACACAGCAATTTAAGGCATCAATTATGGATATAGATGAGTATATTGAAGAGCAGATGGTTTTCAGTTATGTAGAATTCCTAAATGGTTGTATCATTATTTGTTGAAAAACTGTAAAACTGTGCTTTACAGTACTGTTACCCCTCAGCAACTTGGATTCCTTTATTGCTGCAGTTTAAAATGACTCCAGAGAAACAGGCAGCAACATAGTGCAACCACACAACTGCATGTCCATGAAAACAACTTGTAACTAATGAATAATTAAAGCTGGAGACTGATGCACTGCCAGTTAAGTTAAGGAGTAACTCCAGGGTGATTTGAATCTTTTCTGCAATGATTAAAGAATATTTTAAAGCAGTATATAATCAGAGCAGTAGCCAGGATTTCAGTCCCCTACCCTTCAATAAATCTTGATTAGGCAGCAAAAAGAAAAGTCTATAAAATGTTTCATTTATTGTGATTTGTCATACATATTACTGGTTTCAAGGGCTTGTCCATACTCACCAGGAATATAATTGTGGTTGGTAATAAGTACTAGAGGCATGTATTTAGTTACTGGACTTAAAGTAGTCTATTTAAATATAGTCTAAAAAAGTGGAATTTTGTGCCATGCCTGAGTGTTCTCAATAATAGCTACAGAATCAGCTAGCAAAGCTAACATTACTTAGTTAATTGGATATCCACCTCATTCTAAATTCCCTCTCATTCTACCACCAACTCTGAAACAAAAACATTTCTAAACTTTAATGGTGTGACCTGATGTAGTAAATGACTAGTTTGAAACTAGCTAGTAGTTATTAATAATTTAGCATGGACTTTATGTTCAAACTTAGCAATGGATTTATTAATAACAGTTGCAAAGCAATTTTTGGTTGGCGGAATTTGCACATACTTATTTTAACATGCAGCTCAAAGCACGACTATGCCTAAATACAACCTCACAGAGCAGCTAGCATGGCTGCAGGCACATGTTGGTAAAATGTGAGAGCTCACTAGAAACTGATTTCTCGCCATCTGTGTTGACATTGAAAAACCTCAAATATTTGAATCTTACCTGCTTCTAGTCCAAGAAATTGAATAGGATTATATCCCAAAATGTCTAAGTATTCAGATATTACAAAAAGAACATATTACAATTTTATGATAGACTTTATTTATCCCACTTGTGGGAAATTCACATATTACAACAGCAAGAACAAAAAGAAAAAATATTACAACTATTACAACCTACCATTTTGATCTTTCAATGGGTTACAGCCTGTTCTTTTACAGTATTAAAGTCTTTTTTCTGTTCTGCAGCAGCCCTCAATGCACAACCCTTTCCTTGCCGCGGCCTTCAGTGGATGAGCGTTCGTTGAATTCATTTGATACTATCACTGATCAAGACTCAAATCACAATCAGTGTTGCGAGACTGTAATGATTTAAATCATTCTAGAAACTGACAAAGGAGGTTGCTGCCACAGGTTTGTTATTCACTTCCCTTTGATCATAAATCATCTGGATCTTGAGACACACTGTTTAAACTATTATCATGTCGGAAATGAGCAGCCGTGTGCTACTAACCACAGGAATTTCCTGTCTGTTCCTAATTCAGCTAATAACTCATCTTTAACATTCAATCATACATGTTTTTTTTGTCTTTGTGCTGTGCTGCTGTTTTCCTGCTGCTGGGGAAATGAAATCAGATGGTTAAGAGAGAGTGAAAATTGGTTATGACCCCTGCCCAATTTTTTCCATTATCATGAGGAAGGATCATATCATACCATCATGAATGTGGGCAGCCAGCAGAGATTTGGTAGTGGCATGCAGCAGTCCTATCACACCCAGTTCTCACACTTTTTCCCATTTTTGTACTTTCTTATCAGAAAATAATTACAGGAAACCAATGTGCCTTTAATTATCGTTAAGAACAGATACAGTATTTACATTATAACCGTGCGTTATTTTAAAGAAGGAAGCATATATACAGTGCAATTTCCATTTACATTCCAAATATCGCTTCTTTGACCTTAGACAGAAAATCGGAACCCTCTCTTTTTATAATGATAAAAAATGTAAATCCAGTTGAACTCTCAGAAAAGTAAAGTCTGTGGAAGGAAAGGAAAATAAAAATAAAAGAAGAAAAGTCAACATCCAATTGCAAGCAGTCATAGATAATATATATGTATATAACAGTTTAGTCATTTTAAATTAAAGCTTAGATTTCCAAGCTTGAGACTCAACAGAATCTGAGACAGAACTGCACTGAAGAAAAGAAGATATGTGCTTTTTTAGAAGTTCAGACACAAGGACAGTAGTTTAATTTTGATAAAAGATAATGCAAATGAATCTATTGTGTTTACACTAACATTTCAACCATGCACAATATCTATTTATATGAACAAAGACACATGGCCTGTCCTCTGCCTTTGTTTACATTCTCTCCCTATTCTTAGACTGACTGCTTGGTTCCTGATTGGGTCCGTGCATCAGGGTGTGATTGGCTTATCTCAGCACTGTCTCCTAGACATATGCCACTAATTTGTGACGGCAAATACGAATCAGCAGAATGTTTACTGACAGTGTATTTTTCCGCTCTTGCAATATAATTTCTGCTCATACCAACTTTAGGATTAGGCACTCACAGCATTAAGTTAAGGTTAGGGGAAGACTCTGCTCTTGGTTAAATATTTAAAAAAATCAGCAATGAGGCTTGACACACCAAGTGTTCACCATATTAACATTTAACTGAAACCACAATAGTTTGTTGTTGTTAAAGCAGTTAAAATCAATATTTTTATATTTTACGGTGTATCTTAAACCTGCAGTACCAAACTTTTTTTCCCCTTTCTGGCAATGAGAGCAATTACACAAATACTGTCAGTGCGTGCTTATGATGTATGCTTTACAGCTGATTGTTTTCCTTTTTAGACTGTCTTTTTGTATCTGGAGCAACAGAAACTTTTCTTGGATGCTTCCTTGTTTTTGTTTTCACCATAAATTCCACCATACTCCTAGTTGCTGTAGCCTACTCTGCTAAAGAGACATATTTCCCTTAAGAGCTGGAGCTATTCAGACACATGTCTTCAGATGAATGCTCATTTCATTCTGTACCTTCTAGATATGTTATAAGCAACTGCTTGCTAACATGTTATATCCATATCAACTTTATAATATCACAATATTTAAATGCTGTCGCCAAGAAAACATTTATTGTAGGTGTAATTACCACTTTTCTGAGTGAATAGTGCTTTCTGTGGCATCCCTGTGAATCACTTGTGTGAACACAACATGATAAGCCTCACAAAGGCAGCTACTAAGAGATTTTTGAATAGCATCACCTCTTCTGTGTAGTTTCATTCATCTCTATCATACATCCCTTGTGCATAGCAAACATCTTACATTATTCAAATTCAGAATTGATCAGAATGTTTTGAAAATGATCAATTTCTATTGAAAAAACGGCAAAGAAACACACCATGTCCATATGAGATGAATATTTAGGAATGCAATCAGCCTTTCACAGACACTATTTCCCAAGACATGACGCTGCCTGAGGAAGCATTACGACACCTGAAAGCCCTCTAATATCAAAGTGACTGTGACACCTCAGCTGAAACAGGCACTGAAATGCCACAAAAACATTGAAATGCTCCCCAAAAGTGTGTATGCTTTCAACAAGATGATTCACAGGTGGTTATACCAGGCGGTAAACTGCTAAATCTTCCGTCTGTTTGACACTGTCATATTGATAGAAACTAATGTATCGATAAATTCTATACAGGCTAAGAAGTCAATTACATCTCTGCTTTATCACAGACCTGCTCAGACCCGCTCATATGTCCAGGTCATTAATCGCTCATGCCGTGAACTTAATCACAAATGCACAAATTCTCTAAATGCTGTTTTCAGTGGTGATAAAGTTCAAGAAGAGTGGGACAAAGGTGGTGTGTGTTTTTTTTTCTCTCTCTCTCTCTGTATGTGAGTGAGTGACCAAGGGTATAATTTACACCTTATTTTTATCCTTCCCAGCGGTAGTAAGTGATTTACAGCCTTTTTTTCCTTACCCTGGCTTTTACCTCTCAGGCAACATACAAGCTGCCCTGTCCTCCTACTGGTGGATGTCGATGGGGTTGTATGCTGAGAGGAAGATCTCCAACATTACACAGTGCTGAAAACTACTGCAAATGTTTCCACATTTTCAGTTGAATCTGATCATCAATCAAAGAGAAGGCAGTAAGGGGCAGTACAGTCGTGATAAATACTTCATTTATTGCTTTTAAAGGTTTGTTGTAGATACTGGAGGTACATTTTTCATAAACCACGATAACATCATTAACGTCATATCTGTGTCAAATTATCCAGTCAGCTCTGTCCAGAGCAGTTTTAGTGTTTTTGGTGCCATTTCTTGCACATACTGCACAGGCACATGTAGCAGTAGACAGAAAAACTGGCAGGCTGTAGGCTAATCTTCATCTCCATTGTCCTAATCTGCTTTCAGATACACACATATTTACCTCTGTAATGTCATTCAGTTTTGGGAAAGCAACACAACAATATGACCACACAGTATTTCTTACATATAATAGCCCCACTATCATAAAAAAAGAAAGATAACTTGATATAAAACAGGTGAAAAGTTTTACCTGCTGCAATTACACTGAGATACCACACACCCAAACAAACACAAATACGTGACTGGACTCTACTGCAGCTGAAACCACCATCTCTACATACTTACTGCCCTTGACACGCTCCCTACATGCTGAACTGCAGCCTGTACATTGAAGAATACTGAACAGACTGCTAGGGGGGTTTCAGGCGTTTTTAGTCAGACAGAAGACTCGGCGCTTGTTAGCCTGTAAACCCGCGGATATTACTCCTGGTTGACTCGCCACTGCAGTTTGGTGGAAAGTTACGACGATACAACATACGTACAGTTTGCTAGAGCACACGGCCCGGTCTCAAAAATGATTCAAACTTGTCAAAATGATAATAAGCTTAATGTCATCAGGTGTTAAAACATATCTCCTCCTCTCCTCAGTTAGGCGGGATTTATCACTTTAAGTCACTTGATAAACAGGAGCTCAGGTTTTTTTCCCCCTCTATCATTTTTATTATGAAAAGTATGATAGCCAGTTTCATCATAATGTGTTACCCTGGTGGGTGATATAAATGTATTTAAATTCAGGAAATAGAGTTTTAATATTCTTTACATACAACATATTTTTTTCTTGATGGTTATCATTTTTTGTTGTGCACACACAGAGATGGACACACACTACTACAGACATCCAATAGCTACACACACACACCTGTACACACCCAGACACACACACTAACAAAAAGAGTCCCTTCCCACTGAGGCATGCATGCAGTCATGCATAAACACATGCTGTATGAACGTATGCACACTCACACACACACTCACACGCACAAAAGCATTGATTCCCTGCAGCCAGTTTTCTCACAGGGGGTGTCCATTGTTGTTGTAAGTGAAGCTGTCACTTTACAGACATGAGCAAGTTCATGAGTCAAATTTACACACACACACTCTCTCTCTCTCTCACACACACACACACACCCTGACAGCTCAATTTTCTACTGCATAAGTGCTTTTCTCTCCATATCTGCCGTGTTAGCGTGCCATCCTGCTTTTGCCTAGCGTAGGTGGCAGGAGCTTCTCCCAGTTTTGGCGGCGCTGTAACATCCACCCTTTGACTCCACTCATTTGTCTGTCTCTAGCTCATACTACATTCATGCCTCTTGCTTCAAACTAGGTCAGCAAACTCAGGGTAAAGCAATGACGTGCCCATGCATCTGTCAGTGGATATTAGTCGTATCATTGTTATTAGGCGAGCAGACTGCCTGAGGACAATTGTAAGTCATTCTATTGTATATGGAGAGCTTAATTTATCAACTTGCCCATCAGAACATTAAATTAGAGTAATGAAACCAACAAATGTGCACTGGTCAAATGTTTATCTTGTAAACTCTGAGCTTGGTAATCATTTCAAGGTTACAGATACCACCTGAGGTTGCATCATTTAGTGAAACTAAATACTTTGCACCCAGCTGGTACAGCTAGATATTCCCTGAGTAAACATTATAATTATTCATGCCATGTATCTTTTCAGTGAGGTGTTTCTTTTACTGAATAACACCCAGTTGTCATGCCATGCTGCATGAAAAGCCATTACTGAGAAGATTACCAATATTTCAGACACAGAACTGTATTGATCTAAATTTAGTTAATATCACAATTCTATTTCACCATATGGTAATTTTGCTGCTGCTAGCTTTGTATTGTGTCCCTCATGGTTTCTCCCTTTTTTACGGAGCACTAAAAGATAATATTGTCTGTCTCGTGCACAAGTTGAAAAAATATCATAAAAAATATCTCACTAAATCAAGGGTCTGAGATGGAGATTGTTGAATGGTACCTCACCCTCTGGGACAAATTTGTATTTGGAGTTTTATAAAGAACAAGAGGCCTGACCTTTCTTGGCATAGACATATTAATAATAGTAATTATAATCTTTGTTTGTAGAGCACTTTTGAAAACTCAAATTACAAAGTGCTTCACAGAGAGCAGCAAATCAAAACAAGGGAAAAAAAAGAAGATAAAACCAATTCCATCAGTACAAGATAAAAGAAATGATAAAAAAAAAGGATGAAAACAGAAATAAAAAGACAAATAAAATATCATAAAAACTTTAATAAAATCAGGATAGGCTCTCCAAAAGTGTATTTTAAGGAGGGATTTATAAGATGTTACTGACTCAGCCAACCTGGTGTCCTCAGGCAGGTCGTTCCAGCCTGACTGCAGACACTCTGTCCTCTTTAGTTCTCAGGCAGGTCTCTGGGACAGATAAAAGACCTCTGCCTGAGGATCTCAAACCAAGTACTGACTCATATGGTACTAAGAGGTCATAAATGTAGCTGGGAGAGAGGCCACGAAGAGCCTTAAAAGTCATCAATAAGAACTTGGAGCCAGTGCGAAGAGGCTAAAACAGGAATGATGTGGTCATGCCTCCTGGTTCTGATTTTTAAAAAAATGTCTGGCTGAGTTCTCTACAGTCTAGTGGGTGAACAGGTTCACGCATGGCTGCCACACATCATCTCACATTTCTGTACCAATAATTTGAAATATCAAATGCATTTAGAGAGAAATATAATACTGCAGGGATTATGCTTTTTATTAGCATAATGAGAACACGTTATTACTGAAAGTACCTGCGAAAGATTCACTAACAACGTATTTCATTTATTTTCCCTACAAATGTCTTGCAATCCACTGGTACCACATCCTGCTATAAATGTCCATGCGTGCAAAATGTAATCTACTGATTTCCTGTACACAGACACAAATTGTGTATGTATATTCCAATTGGAAATGTATGTTTTGAATGATGCGCTACAATCATTAAAGCAGAGTAGTAAGGAGGTAGTTTGTGGTGGATGGCAAGTGTACAGAGTGCATGACCGTTACACTAGAGACCAGGGTTTGCATCTAGAGTCCTGTCTATAATTAGGTGTCGCCAACAAAAACACTTTTAAGATTTAGTCAAAGATTGTGGGTTTAGTTGGTCACAGTGAACTTTTTCTCCCTTAACCAGAACACATTTTCTCTTTCACTAACCTTAAACAAGTGCTGTAAATATGTGTAATGTTGCTGTAGTCACTACAAGTCAGTATTTTACTGAAATACTCATGAAGTTACTACTTACTCATGAAAAAAAAGAACAATCCTATCCATGTAGGCTAAATGAATCAATACATTAAATGTTTATTTCTATTTCTATTTGATGAACTGCAAGTTGAAAAAATGTTACGAGCTTGGAGAAAACCAGCAGCAGTCAGGTTCACGCTTCTCTCTCCCACTCCATCACGGCATCCACTTGACAAAACACAACATTATAGGTGTAGCGGCGGCACCGTGTCCCTAAACCATTTGGTCCGAAAGCAGGAGAGGAACAGATAGAGAGTGAGAGAGGGAGAGAGAGGAGGCAGAAAACGAGAGTGGGGGGAAAAAACCTTAGGAGAGAGCACGGAGGAGAAAATTAAATTGCACTTGGGGGGCAAATTCTATTAGGGAATAGTTATTGTCTCCTGACAGCTCCTGTCCATTTGGGTAATGAGTAGAAGAGACTGGTTGAACAAACGAAATCCATTCCCGTCAGAAATGATATTTTCCAATTCCCTGATTGAACCTGACCCTGTCGAGCTAAGACCAGGCGGTAATAGGCTCATTTGACTCAAATAACCGGTGCCACGGCTCAGTCAAGAGGCCCCGATAAAAGACTTACATTTAGATTTGCAGTTTTTAACCTGAGAGACGTTTTACTTATTATTTTCAAGACACACTGGGAGGGCCTATAAAGGCTGCACAAACATTACAGTGCAGAAAATGTCCATTATTATTATTATTATTATTATTATTATTATTATCACAAATAATTTATAGCTGCAGGAAACTGGACAAGCAAAGACTTAATTCAGGTAAATTATCTGCTCAAGGTGCTAGCAGTGCATGCCGGGATAGACTCCAGACCCTCATGAAATTGACCTTGATGAGCCTGGAAAGCAGGTTAATAACATCCAGGACCAAAAGTGTGTAGTGATAATTGGTGATGCTTTGTGTTTTAGCCACCAGTTCCAGATGTTATGATGGTGTTCATATATGACGCACAAATCTGTGAGAATGTAATCGTTTAATAAGTGAATCAACCCTTAAGCAAAATTATACATATGCAGACAAGCTTCTTCTAAGCACCCCTTGGCCTCTCGGTTCATGTTAGAAGTTTGTCCAGCTAATTCAGCTTATATTACAGTTCTCAGAGTACTAAAAGAGCAAAAAAAAAAAAAAAAAAACTTGCCTGCTATCTAATATTTTGTTATGAAATAAAATAGAAATAAACTGCGTGTTAAAACATGTGTTTAAGCACTGTATTTTGCTGTTTACATTTAAGATAAGGATTAAAATCAGATGACCCGAACTCCCCTTTTATCATAGATAAATGACATTAAATAAAAACTTATCAAAGCCTCTTACATCACCGCAGGATTTCCACGTAAAGTGAGGAGTGAATCTTCCCAGTTCAGTGACAGGAGCCGTGTCAGCTGAGTGAATTAAAACGACATGACTGACACTGACAAGTGCTGGATCTTCTCCAGCTTCATTACCCAAACACTTCCTGTAACTGTGGAGGAGGGGCTGAGGCCAAAACACACCAGAAACAGAAACAGAACAGAAGAAGGGAAGGTCAGGGTTGTGCTGAAATTAAAACAGTGCAGCATATTATCAAGGCCTAAACGCAGTTGATAGTAGGAGGTTATTGATTGTCTGGGCTTCCCCTCCCTCCTGTTCACGCCTCTGAGCTATACTCTCTCACTGGGCACAGATGAACTCCGAGGAGTTCAAGTTTTGCTAAAATCAAAGATACACAGATCAATACAGCAGTCCCACAAGTGCAACAGAGTGTATCTGATGGTCTCACTTGGTTTTGTTTTTGTCAATCAACGTCTGACTGGCAGTGTGGTAAAGTTGCAGTCTCCTTCTCTTCCCCCTGGTACAAACAGCAGCTCGACACACTGATGGTGAGATGAGACGTTTGGGAGATCAGCCGGTGAGCGTCCAACACGAAAGGGGGAGGGACCGCAGCAGTAAAATGAGATGGAGCTGACCCTACTTGACACCTGCCTCTAAAAGGCTGAATGTTTAAAACCGAAAGGGGATCTGGCTTAGTTTGGATGTGATATATACCAATACCATATATTAACCTCTTTTTCATAATTTATTCACCCCCCTCTTACCCTCAATACCTCACCCCACCTCCCTCATTCTCCCTCTGTCCACAGCAGGAAGCTTTATAGTATTATTAAAGTCAGAAAGAGAGATGACAGAAAAATGCATCAAGCCCCTCCTGCATTTTAATATCAATACCAGAGGGGTAATAAACATCCAGCCAGAGAGCATACAGGAGAGGAGCGACTATAAAACTCTACATTGTCTAATTTATGGAAGACAACAACAGGGCAGCAAGGTGAGGTTTTTACCCTTCAGTCTGTGCTTTCATAACACAGTGGCGTCTAAGTGCACAGCATTTGTTTCGACAAACGATCAACACATGCACAAAAAAAGTTTTGAAGAAAGTAATCAGGATGTTTTGAGCAGGAGAAGATATTACACCTGGAGGAGTGACAACAAATTGGACCATTTCTGTGTGTCTCTCTGAAGGCAGCTAAGTAAGAGGAAGACACAAGCTTAGCGAGGAGACAAAACAATCCCTTATGGTCCATTTATTCGCTGTTCTGGAGCTTTCACATCACTTGATCTTCATCAGGCAAAAAGAGTTTGCACAGTTCATTCTTAACCTTGCAGACAGGCACTGACAAAAGAATGACTTGAAATAGAGACTCCAACTGTAAGACTGTGAACTGCAACAATGCAGACAACAAAAACAAACCTTTAATCGTCTTTATGTTTATGTACAGCTGCTTCCACAGAGCACAGGGCTCTTAAAGTTTCTTTGTAGACGTGCAGATACTTTGAGATAAACTGTTTAATTCGTTTGTTGTTTTTATTATTGTATTTGATGCTTGTATGTTGTATTTTTGTAATGTAATGATGTAATCTCATTGGGTAGGGTGTAAATGTTAACTGCATGTAGTATACGTTTAAACATTTTCTGATTATACTCTATATTTAAATATGTATCTACCCTAAGAGCCCATGTTGACAAGGTACCAAGTAATGGGGATCCACATTAACCAGCACACTCTGAGTCACTGAATGGTTCAATGAGTATGAAAGTGACATGAATCTTGTGCCACGGCCATTACAGCTGAACACACATGAAAGATTTTGTAGTAACATTTTAGACAGAGCTCTCCATCATCATCCTCGAGACACCAAAGGATGTGATGTGCTTTGAAGACTGATGTTCATCCCTCTAGTGGAGTCCAGAGACTTCTGATATACACGCTGAGAAGCACTGAAACTGAAAAAGTTGTTTTCACTTGGTGCACTGTTGCTAGGTTACCACTGTCATGTCTGTCTGTTAGGTATGAGGCTACAGCCTGGGGGCAGTTAGCTTAGCTTAGCATAAAGACGGGAAATTGGGAAACAGCTAATCTGTGATTGTTGATTTGTGATGTAGTTTTCTAAGTCTGCTACTTTATCTTTAGTTTTTTTTAGCTACTATTTATATATTTTACTGTACTTTTTCTTTTACTTTATGGGACACCATGTATATTTTCACTAAATTTTCACCAGATTAATTACTGTAGTCACCTGTGTTTTTTTTCTTTGTTCTACTTTGTTTCTTCCCAGCATGAAAGGCAGTTTTGCAAAATCCTCTTTTTACAGTATTGCTGATCAAACTCTCATTTATAGTTCAATGTAGAATATGTAATCACCATTGAGGACAGGGGAGCTTACTAAACCACTTTATGTTGATTTTTTCCTTTAGTTTCTGAATAACATCTTAACTAGTTTTTCTGTTGTTCTACATTTCATGTGATCTGCAGGCACTACCCTGAAATTAAATTCCTTGTGTGTGTAAACTTAATAGAAATAAAACCAATTCTGCTTCAGAATTCAGACACATTAAGAGCACAAACAGCTCTGAATGTGTCTTGATTTAGATTTGAGGCCTCTGTCCTCAGTGTGAACCGCTCACCTCAGCCTTGGCAAAGCTGCAGACGGATATTACATTGCTGCCAACATCCTCATTAACCATCGTTAGTCAGAACCTGCAAAACACTTGCAGCTCACCAAGGCTCAAGGCACCTGATAAAGGGCTTCTGTGGAGCAAGGAGGACAAAGCACTGCTGACTCCAATCCAATAACAAACACAGGTAAACATTTAAAAAGATTAACAGATCAGATGTGTGGGTAGTACTTAAACCAAAAGACAAATATTAATGTTCATAAGCATTTTGCATTATCTCCAGGATCCCTGTCTCAAATAACAAAACAAATACAAACACACAAAAAAGTTTGAGAAGGGTCCATAATTCCTCCTTTAGTGTGACCCAACTAAAAAAAAAAAAAAAACAGCCCACCCTGATATTAAAATTTGGCTTGTGATATATTGGATAATTTGAAAGAAGGAATAAATAACATGCAGAAGCTTCCCAGTGACAAACTGTGCTTTGCTCAATCCATTCTGGCAATCATAACGTGTCATTGAGGGTCTAATTCAAAGTATCTGAGAGTTTGATTAAGTCACACAACCACAGCTGCTCAGCCTTGATGCTCCTCTGCTTTAATGTGGGCCTATTAATCAACCTATTGTATGTGTGTGTGTGTGTGTGTGTGTGCATTGTTAGAGAATGCATTGTCTCAACTCAACTATTATTCCACCATCAAAACCCGTCATTCTGCTGATGTTGGAAACGTGGTTTGGATAAAGATATGGAGTGAGGTTTGGGATTAGATGTATATACGTACACACACACACACACACACATATATATATATATATACTGTATGTATGTATGTATGTGTGTGTATGTGTGTGAGAGAGAAAGAAGGCTGGGGGTGGAGGGTAAAGGGGCGGGAGTCAGGAATTCAGAAGCCAGTGTTCAAGGAAACACAAAGCTCAAGATCAACAGAGTTGTCCTTCAGATGGGCCTATTTAGCCAATCCGGAGACATCGACCCCGTCCTCCATCATTTCATCCTAAAACACACTTTTCTCCCTCTTTCATCCACCTCACCCAACCCCCCCCACCCCACTGCTGCAGTCCACCTCAAAGTGTGTGAGGGAAGAAGCGCTATGAAAACACGATTGCATTTAATAAAAGTTATTATCTGCAGGGAGCTAATCCTCAAGGGTAATCTCTCCCCACTGGTCCTAAAGGAAAGCTGGATTACTCACTTGCTATAATCCCAATGAAATTGTTAGGATTTAGCTTGCGCTGCACAGCAGATGGCAACAGGCTTTTTCCCTTCAACCTTAGATGCTTTAACCCCCCTACCACCACCCATTAAACATGCAACACCCTGCTCCTCGTTGTCTCATGTCCTGGCAGTTTTGGTCAAAACAAAACAAACAGGAACTTATTAATCTCAACTCTGCAAGGTAAAAATATTTGAAAGTCTTGAGGCAATAGAGGTGCCACAGAGGTGTAACCCCTCTTTGTAATTTAATGTGTCATACCTTACTTAATTTAAGTTTTCAATGACTAGTACTGAAAAAGCAGTGAGTCCTTATCAAAAATAATTTTATTGATTTCAGACAGAAGCAAAGAAGCAAACAGAAAAACACAGTGTTTTTGAGATGACCAGCAGAAGCTTTACATGGTGGACATCAGCCAAAACCAAATCCTGCTTATTCCAAAACCTTGTCCAGTGTGAACATATGTGACGCTCCACAACACTTCAAATAAACAACAACCAGAGTGGCTGTTTTTGTGGGCTCAGCAGTGTGATGTAATATTCAGAGACGTGACATGACACTCAGTGTTAATGTAGGCCGACTCAAAAGAGTTGAGGAACAAAACGGCTGATCGGCTCTTCTCTCGAGAAAATTACAGTGGACCTGGTGGTCCAGTCACAGTATTCAACAATAAGCTGCAGTCTCACAACAGTTTTTAAAGGACTCACAAAAACTTTAGGGACCTGGACTGTCTTCTTTTGCCATTGCAGTATTTGACAAAACTCACACATATGCACAAAAAACACAAAATCCCAGGGACAGATTGGAGGGAAAAAACTGCTCAGAACTCTTCAAAAACTGTTTTTGAAATCACGTAAGAATCACCTATTCGATTATGTACTTCATTTCATTCAAATATTATTTACATGTAATATATACAAATTAAACTACATTTTTTTTGGTCATAGTTCACAGGGAAGTAGTGTAGGAGGTCTTCACAACTTCGCAACAAAAATAAATTCCTTAGATTCCTTAGTATAACCCCACCCCCCAAAAAAAACAGAAAAACAAAACAAAACAAAGAAAACCAACCAATTAGTTGCATTAGTTTCAAACAAATCAAAAAACTCAATCTCATACTGTGTTTCATTTGATCCTTTGTAAGTGGTCAAACAGGGTCAAAAACATAATTGTTTATCCTTAACTGAAGCACAGACCCCAAACAGAAATATATGTCTTTATGAACAGACTTTCCACAGTTGAGGTGTTGCCTGAAAAGCTCTGGAGGCCAGATTAAGTACATGGTTACATAACTGCCCTGATTTTCAAAGATTTCGGCGGTAATCCGCTAATTTTCCCTTCTTCACCTCCTCTCCAGTTAGACGTAACACGTCCACAGAATTTGGAATAGAACAATCTATCCCCTACTTTCACTGTAGGTAACAATTAAGTGAACCACCTAAGATGGCGCTAATCTTGACACATCCCCTTACGCTAACCCCTACCTTAGCCCAGATGAACCTAATGAATATTAATCATTGCTCTGACTCAGGTCAAGTGTGGATACTCTTTGGTTCAGGGGAGGGATATTTTAGCCGGCCGTAGCCTGAGGCGGTTTTTGAAGAACAGGTACATGGTGAGGAGACACATGGAGGACAGGAAATAAAGAATGACACACAGGCTGATGTCCACTTTGGAGAATCCAATGCTCAACATGGACACCCAGCCTCCTCTGTGGCTCGACTCCTCACCAAAATACTGGCCTGTCAGTTCTCGCTTTTGCAGCCGTTTCCTCTGGCGCCTCGTGCCCAGCTCAAAGTCTGCTTCCATGGGCTGCAGGCCCACCATCCCGAGCCCCGCGTCCAGCTCCATGCCGAGCCCGAACACGGGCCCAGGCTCCTGCTCCTCCTTCCTCTGCAGGGTGCGTTGTTTGACCCGGCTGGAGGCGGCCAACTGCAGCGCCTTGGCTTTGTAGTGCTGGTTGACGAATGAGTCGAGATCCACGATGTCCTCCTGCGCGTCTCGCATCCTCATCCCCACGATGCTCGGCCGTCTGTGGGCCTGCCGCTGGCTTCGACCGACCCCCATGTCACGTTTGGCCCAGGAACTCGGCTCAGATGCCTCACCACCCATCTCAGCTGCTGCCGCCGCCACAGCTGCTGCTCCCTCCACACCTTCCTCCTCCTCATCTGCCACCGCTTCATCCTGTGGCTCCTCTCCCTCTTCCTCCTCTTCCTCCTCCTCTTGCGTAGTCAGTTGCGATGGTGGAGGATGCATCATGAAGTCTGCAGCCTCCCTGACTCTCCTTTCTAAATGTTTCTGAGCTTCTAAAGCTTGCTGCCGCCTGGTGTGTTTTTCCCTCTGTTTTACCAGGATCAGGGTTTCATTGTCAAGATAGTCTGACAGGGAAAGTAAAAGAAACACACAGATATATTATTCCTAAAGTTATCACCTCTAATCTGGATTCAGATAATTTACTAATCATCCTCAGGTCAGTGGAGCAAGCTGCTCAATAAAACCATGTCTGAAAAGGAATCATGACAATCTAGTTTGTGAGCTCTAAACGGGGAGACACATTTTTGTAGAATTTATGAGATATGAGCTTCTCAGAAATGAAACCATGACATACCTGTGAGGATGTTGTCAGAGGAATAGTAAGACAGGAGGAAAGAGAGAACCTGGGTGTGGTCCCACTTGTGATCCCCATTGTCCTTCACCGTATGGCAGGCTGAACACATTTCTGGTGAAGGCCACTGCACCTTTGGGAAGTTTGGGTCTTCACTCAAATCACCTGGAGAGATAAATGCAGAGGAAATGGCTACTGTATTGCACAGCAGGGTTGTGACTGCTTCAGCACTGGGAGAAAAATCAACCAAACAGTGATACAGGAGAAGAAAAAGGATGCATTGTGACATGAAATGTTCGCTGAGCGGTTAACAGTTAAAAATCCTGTATTGTGAAAGCCATAGAAACTGACATCACTGACTCATGTCTTTTTCTGTAAATCATCTTTAAAAAAACAAAACAAAAAAAACGACAAAACACAAAAAACAACCCAAGTACATTATTTGATTATTTCCATTTTGTGACACTGTACCTCTATTCCACTACACTGAGTAAAATATTTCCATTCTCATTCATAAATTCTAAACAATACAATGCATTGCTATACATTAAACATCCTTAAATGTACTGTATACTGCACAGAGCGAGTTGCAGTTAGTTCACATGGCGCTTTGTCCAGAACAACCTTAAAGTGCTGCATACAATTTATACTAGTCTCATCTAAACTGGACTACTTCACAACCACAGCTTTATCAAAGTTTTTCTCACAGTAACAAACTAATAAATACTTCAATAACTTATACTGGACAAGGTCAGAAAATGTTGGATAAATCCAGATTCAGCCCAGCTACAGTAACCACACGACTGTAAACTTCCAGTCATCCACTTCACCTATTGTTGTTTCTTTTATTCTCCTTGCTGGTGGATTGACTTGTGAATGTAAGTGCTTTGAAGAGTGGATGCAATCTGTGTTGAACCCATTTGATCTTGTCACAGTGCTCATAAAAACTTAAGTGCCTATATGCATATGTGTATGTATGTGTTTAAGTGTGTATATGTAAATCATCTGTCTGTGTTTGTGTGCATGTAATCTAGGGATTGATATTTTTGTGTGTGCATGTGTGTGTGTGTGTATGACAGGGTCTAATAATGATCAATGGGCTTCTGGGATGTCCCAGTGGGAGGGGTGGTGAGATAATAGATGTGGCCAAAGTGGACAGCTTCCCTATAAGTGTGTACACACGCACACTCAAATCCCTGTATTCAAGCAGCAGACCTCGGTGCTCTGGACCACCTGTCTTGTCCCTTCACACCCCTTTGAAAGCGAAGTCCAATCTCTAAATTGAACATGAGAGCAACAGAAACCTCAGAGGGCATCTGCCCTTCTAATGAATTAGAAACTTTCTCCTTTAACGTGTTTTCTTTTATGTAGCCTCTGCCCACCACCAACACCCCTCATCACACTCTCCCCCTCTCTCACACACATACACCCTGTACCCATGCAAACAGACGGGCAGAGAAATACGTACACAAAAAAAAAAAAAAATTTTCAAGCTCACACACAAGCTTAGATGGACACACTGCACAGATGCCCACAGGGACACACACACAGGGCAGCATCTAGTAATAGATTGCCTGTTGTCACCAACAGGCCATTGTGTGTGTGTGTGTGTGCGCGCTTTGTGCATGAAAAAAAAAAAGAGAGAGAGGAAAAAAAGCAGAGCAGCAGCAGGTCTGTCACTTTACAGCACAGTCAATTTACATCCTCCACCTCCATCCCTGCTCTCCGCTCCCTCCTCCTCTCCCCTGCTCAAGATTAATCTCAGTCATATGCATGTGTGTATGTACTCTGCATACAGTACTTTACATAAAGGATACATCAATTTTACTGGGTCCTAGATGGGCTTGCTTCTCCTGTGTGTGTGTGTGTGTGTAGGTGGGTGGGGGGGCTCTTATACATTTCAGCAGGTGAGAGCACACACCCACACCCACCCACACACCCAGATGCCTCACATCTCTTCCCTTATTCTAATCAGCTTGCCATGTTTGCAGCCAGGGTGACTTTATCCATACCAGCCATATTGAGATTGCCACAATGGCCTGTCACAGAGATGTCATCACCGCCACACATACATATTCATCAGGTATAAATATGTATTGTTCAGCATGTCAAACTAGCTTCCTCAGCACTAATTCTGTAAGTGAGGATCACCTACACCGTACTGCACACAGAGCCATCATGGCTGCTGCAGAGTGCAGCTGATGTCAGACATTTTATCTTCATTTAAATAATGAAGATAAAACTATTCCATTTAATCTAAAACTGTCAAGCACTGGAAACTGTCACTAAATTTCTGGTTAGATCACAATATTGTTTACTCTTAGTAAGACTTTGGATTGCACATAATTACAAATTGGTCCTGGATTAATTTCTGTTGTGCTCCTCGATGAAAATATAGCAAAGACGCTGGAGTCCAGATCACTGGGTGACATCAGACTACCAGCAGACCAGAACAGTAAATATCTCTATGATCACTAAACTTGTACAAGTCAAACATACAAAAATAAATATGCCAGAATACAAGTTTTTTTACCATTGTGGTGGTTACTTGTTATTTTAACATGCAAAGGTAACTTATTTAAAGCAGAGAAGGTCGACAATGTCACACATCCAACCCTCAGTTGTAGTTGTGTGTTGTAGGTGCAGGACAAAAACAGCGTACAAAGGAAAAGGAGAGGCTGTCTGCACACTGAAGTTTGCAAGCTCCCAAAAAATATTTTTAATGATGTAACATCTTCTTTTCAAAAGGTAACTTATTTCAAATCCTAACACAACAGAACATAAAGCAACAGATACCCATTTTGGTAGTGAACACGAAAATCTTATTTACCATACTGTATTTGTAGTTATTCATCTCCATTAACAGTAACCATCTAAACAGTTGGAATTGCTGTTTGCCAACATGTTCAAAGCACAACACAATCCTGAGTAATTTTGAAAGACTTTGTCTAATTTCACTCTTCAATCAGTTTGTGTCCAATTTAAATTAAAAAAAAATTACCAGTGTTGGCTGATGTTATTTAATAATTTGTTTAGACAACATCTAGGATTTAAGAGCACTAGATATTTTTGTAAAAAAAAGAAAAAAGTACTTTACAGAAAACAAATTATATCTATATACATATTATGTGAAATTTCAATTCAACAATTCACAACCTTAATACCAAGCTGTTGTGTCTGTTCTCCATGAGAAATCCAAAAACCTGCAGGCAGCACTACACATGAACCGTTCCGTCTGTAGAAATGTGAATCAGTCTCAGCCTGTTGACAAGCAGCAACAGGACTGAGCTGCCACCAGTCTTAATTCTGCCGCTGCCAGGAGGCCGAGGGCCCTAGGGCCTCTTTGTTGCCATCTAAATTAATTGTTCGGCCGCTTTACAAATAGCTGCTCTCGTACAGCTGCTCCTGAGAGGGAGAGGCGGGAGAACCTGCTAAGGCTCCACTTTAGGCAAAAGGGAGAGGAGGGGTTGAGTGGATGGAGTGTGCTCTCCTCAGGGAGACGCTGCCACTCATTGCTACAAACACAGCCAAACCCTCAGCTCCTCCCTCTCTCTCTCTCTCTCTCCTGATTCACCCGACTTATCCCCTGTGGACCCCAGCTCACCCTCTGCCATGACTAACTCCCCCTGCCACATGCCACAACTTGACCCATGCTTAGAAAGGCTGCATGTGTGTGGTGGGGAGAAGGAGATAGTGGAGTGGGGGGGTTGGAGCGCGTGTGTGGCTTGTGTCATGGTGTTTGCCACCTGCTGCCACACAATACCTTAGGAATTGTGTGTGTGTGTGTGTGTGTGAGCAAAGAGGGGTGGCTCCTGAGGGACTCATCCTGTGAGGATGTGCTATTGCTAGTCAAGTGGAGGCTATGAGTCCCAGGGGATAGTGAGTGGAGGAGAGAGGGAGAGAAAGACAGACACAGGAATAGAGGAAAAGAGGGAAGACGGATGGATGAAGGGGGGTTGGCTGAATAGTGTTTAAGCGTCTGGGGAGCAGACACATGCAGGCCTGGGTGTCCTTCTGGTCCCTGCTGATCAGGACACAAGCTGTCTCTGAGATAGAAGAGGGGGGCAGTCAACACAAACAAAAGATAGTGATTTAACAAAGTGGGCTGTTAATGACAGCACTGTGCCTAATAAAATCATATGAACACAGACGAGGGAGGAGGGACGCTCAGGGGCTGTTTAGCACTCTCAAGACTGACATGAGGAAGTGTAATATGCTGACACAGCATGGTCAAAGACGAGACAAAACTTTGGAAACCTCTATACAGAGTGAGAAAAGACATGAGAAGAAAAATTAGGAATGCAGGGAAAGTAATCTCACACGGAATCAAAGATGTGAGGATTCCTGTTTCTGTGTATGGCAAACTAAAAGTTACTAATTGAGTCATTATGCTGAGTTTAAAAACACATGACCTGAATGGAAAACCTCAGTTTTAAAGAAGGATGGAAGATGGCAGAGGGGGGTCAGGAGAAAATGGGTGAGGTAGAAGCAGATGATACTTGGATGGCTAAGACGGGGTGACAGCTGGTGTCTGATCTGAGGATCCATCCTTCCTCCTCCTATCACCGTCTTAGTCGTATTACGAGGACTAACTGACCATGAGGGGAAACTGGAAGTTAAAATCTTCCCCACAAAATTGAGCAAGATAAGGATTATGATACCATGGAATAGATGAGAAGACACAGAGGAGAGGAGTGTGGAAAAAGGAGTTCAATAGGATTAAGATCATAGCATGTCACATCAGAATGCTCAAATGTTTTCTTCTCATCAATTCTTGACTGCTTTAAGATGCATGTTCTGGGTCATGATCTGCGATTGCCTTGATAATCTTCCTAACCCTACCCTTAACCCCAACCCTGTGCCAGACGGAGCAAAGCAACCCCATAACATAACTGAGCCTCGTCCATGTTTCACAGCGACTTAGAAAAATTTCATCTTTCAAAATGGACATTCTCCCAAAAGCACCATAGCTTGTCAACATGATTTCAGTAGACTCCAATCAGTACTTTTTATAATCAAAATCTATAAATAAAAATGAAATAATGAGAAGAATCACCTCTATTTTACACCAAAGAGATTTTGTCAAACTATGCAGCGATTACAGTGCCGACCCTTACCTGCAAGTCTGTTGTTGACACGATTGTGTCTGGACCACAGCCACAGGACAGCTGCTGACAACGTGCTCACCTCCACCATACTTTCACTCGCCATGTTCTCAAAGTGCTCAGCACATGGCCTGCAGCCGAAGAAGCTGTGGATGTAGCGTCTCATCGCACCCAGCACCTCCTGAGGATCTGGAGGGGAATAACAAGACAGCGGAACAGTTATTGGTTCCAACAAGCCAATCTGATTAAAATGATAACTATATAGTGTGTGTGTAAGGACACACTTTGTTCCTGGTGCTGATTTTGTACTTTAAACTACCTTAGAGCAATGAATATACACCTCAAATATACACAAAATCCCTGATTTAGGTGGCAACATCTGGGATAATATGCAATAAAAAAGTATTGTGGTTATTGCTACAGGCAGTTACTTGTACTAGTAAACAGGCAAACTTACAGATTACCTCACTGCAACAATCAAACATAGTCTCTTATGTAAAGCACTATCACCTGCCCTTGTAAAGCTTGTCGCTGCTGCACATTAAAATGTACTGTAAACCTGTACACACAGCCTGAGAGCTTGCTAATGGAAGGGTGGGTCCACAGCTTCCTGGATTCCCACGGTTATGTGGGCCAGGAGTCATAGAGAGCTGGGTTAACCCCATATTGAGATGAATAATCTATGCCAATGGGATAACCCAATCTGGAGATTAAATACAGTTAACCCTCTGTGTGAATGGTGGCCAGACTGTTGTCTCAGGACCTCAACAGTCCACAAACATATTTTCCTAGAGCTGTTTGCTTTTGTTCTCGGCTTAGCAGGACCTTCAGATGAACCGTGCTGACAGTGGAAGTGTGTCTGGGAGTGGGAGAGGGAGTGTGTGTGTGTGTGTGTCTGTGTGAGAAAATCAGGATGAGCTTGTGTTGGGTGTTTGCATTTACACCTGTGGGTCAGTACTGTACTGTATGTGTGTGTATCCACCCATTAAGATGGTGGTCTGTGGGGGGCCAGATGGACACTCCTTTTGGCCAGTCCATCTGCAGGTCACATGACAACACATAAACCTCAGGATTAATCTGTGTGTGTGTGTGTGTGTGTGTATGTATGTGTGTGTCCGTTGAAGGGAGATTAACATCCCTGCCAGGAGAGGAGCCTCTGGTCATCTGCCTGTTTTATTAACCACTCACATTCCACTAATCTAATATAATCCCTTTTCACACAGTTGCAATTAGGCTCAATTTTAGCATTGACCAAATGACAAAACACAGGAGAAAAACGCAAAGAATTCTGGTCAAAGCATGATCAGGATGCATGTCTGTGTGTGTGTGTTTCAGTCTTTTCTCTGTGTGATGTTAAATCAGGTCAGACTGAAAAAAGTGGCGCACTAAACGTTCTTGGGCTAATTTGTTTACAAAGCCTCACAAAGCCCTCATCCTCAGTTCACCCCTGTCTCCCTGACCTCTCAATGGCCCTTTTCATTCACAACAAAACAAAGTCTGTGTGTGTGTGTGTGTGTGTGTACCTGAGCCTCCAGCATTCTTGGCCTGGACAGTGAGAACATGGAAGAGAGTCCACACCCCACAAGGGTAACGTCTGAGGTAGGGTTTTGTTCCCTGACAGCCCACCCACTTCACTCCTTCAGGCAAAGCAGAGTCTGGAGACTGAGAAAGTAAGAAAAAACAAAACAGACAAACAAATTACAGATGAATGGGAAGAAACAAAGAAACAAGCTTAAAAAGGATAAGACTGGTGATACTCCATATTTTTCTTATTGTCAACAAATCCCATACAAAGACCAAAACAAACAAGGAATTCATCCTAATGTATTATAGACCTGCATTGAAAACACTGTCATTGTGTGTTTTAGCCTACAGCAGTGCATTGTATTGTCATTGTTAATGTTGGTTTGCCCATTACTTTTAGCTAATAATTTCAAATGTTTATCTGTTACTTTTAGCTAATTATTTCCACTATTAAGCCATTACCGTTTCAATCATTTATTTATTATTTTTTGCAAACTAAGTTTAGCTACATATTTTAATCCAATCATATTTCTATTCTATTCAGATTAAGTGGGATAACCACAATCTTTCCACGTACCTTACCCTCTGATAACCACAAAAGTGTATACTTCCATTCATTTTTAATACGTTTTCAGAGGGAATGCACGGGCTCTAGGGCCAAGTGCAGATCAGACAATGTTTGAGAGTACAGAGACAGACCAATACGTTGTTGGTTTTCATCTTTTCATGGGATTTGTCCACATGAAAATATAGAAAAACACTGGCTTTATCCTTTAAGACAAAATTCCAAAGGCCTCCTTAAAAAGTAGAGCCTCCACACCATCTCCCAACCTGTTCAACTTAATGAAAGCTCTTCACTGTAGTTTTCTTGATCAATGAGAAGTCAATCTCAGGTTAATGGCTCAGCCCTCTGCTAATGAAAAGAAGCTATCCAGATCTCTAACCGTGAGCCTCAGTTGAATCCAACTACATATTTTCTCTGACATAAAGTCGTTTCTCTCGCCGCACTGTGCTGCCATTGCTGCAGTGATTGACAGGGTTACTCACATGTCAATAGTAAAGATTTGGTGTGTGTGCATGTGTGTACACAGAGTCCATTTCCTCTGAGGCGAAGTCTATTCATACCTTCCCATTGATTCATTGATCTATTGATTTGCCTGCTAAGAGCTAATGATGTAAGTAAGTGACTCTTTCAATTTGCAAGGGGCCGTATACTGGAGGCATGCAGGCTTCATTCCAAAGACAACAGCACATAGATTTTCAGCTGTATGTGCTGGCACCGAGACAAGGACAAAGTACATATTGAAATATCTAGATATCCATCTTTTGACAAAATATGTTTTTATGTACTTGCGCTGTGTGTTTTAAAGACATTTTCAAGATCCCCTGTTGACATTTCTGTGACAGTAGAGGCTTCACTTTGGTGCCTCTGAGGTGGTTTTGAACTGATGAAGTGGCCAGACTGACAAGTGACCTTGTAGCTCAGTGGAACGACGAGGCTATTCTCAGACAGACGTCCTCACATCAGTCTGGGTGCATTCTGTGATGGCCTGGACTCTGCTCTCCCTGCAGCTGCTTATCTGTCTGGTACTCTCTTGTCTCCCCTTTCTGTCCTTTTAGATGCTTCAGGCTCACAAAAGTCTGTTCTCTTTCTCCATTTGCATTCAGGTACTTCCTCAAAGCAGTATCTAATGGACAGAGCACTTCTGAAACCAGTGAATACCAAAGAGGGAAGACAGACAAAAAAAACAAAACAAAACAAAACAAAACAAACAAAAAAACTTTACTATGAATAATTAAGACAAGAACAAACAAGAAGCCCCAAGTTCATTGGAACAATGATGCATAATGTTTGGCTCTGACCGGACTTACCTGTGCTGAGTTATCCAGTATCTCTTTAAACGCCTCGTAGGAAATCTCATTTGTTGTCTGGTTCTGCAGCCAAGAGTTTACAGACTTCAACAAGTTCATCACCATAGGACGGCCTGGAAAGTACTGCAGACATAAATTTGTACAGTTAGTTTTATATCCAATTAGTCCTGTGGTCTATAAAATGTGCGAAAAAAAATGAAAAATGCTAATCACTTTTCCCATAGCCCATAGTAATATCTTCATCCAACAATCCAAAACCTGAAAGCACTCAACATACTATTGTAGAGGATGGGGAAAAAACAGCATAGTCACATTAGAGAAGGTTGATCCTGTAAATATTTGGCATTTTTGCTTAAAAATGCTGAAATGATAAATGGATTATCAAAATTGTTGAAGCCTCAAATCTGTTGATTGAGTAAATTCATTAATCAGCTAATCATTTTAGAGTATAGTTTACTGAAAAGTGACCAGAAATCCTGTGCACGATAGATGAATTTGTTCAGTAACAACTCTTCACTGATAATAAAATATAAATGCTGTTTTTGGTTTTACACATTTGTCATCAACATTTTATGGTTGCCAAGAACTTTGAACTTGTTACTAGCATGTCTAGTTTATAAAATCTAACAACGTTCGTCTTGTCACTTTAATCTATTACAGTAAAGCTTTGACCATGTTTTGTTCCAGGTGCTAATATTGAGACTCTAGCTGTTTAAATTGCTCACTTTGCGATTTAAACTAACATCTTAATCTTACTACACACACAATGCCTAATTATTGGTTGCCAGCTCATCCTCAGAAATGTTGTGCATGCTACACAAAACCTGTGGTTTGAGTGTTTTTCTCTCTCAGCACCTTTAAAGAATCTTACTATATGTGACAACAGTTGAGCTTAAGCCTTTTCCTTCATTAAGATCCATTTCCTAAGCCAATAACAACCACTTAGCCACTGTCTGCTCAGGCTTTGTCCTGTTGAGTGTTTATTTCTTTTCAGACTACTGTTACTGCGGTAACGACCACAGCTGGGAGGAAACATGATACTGTAACTTGCAGAGGAAATCCAGCTGATGTGTGTTTGAGACCAGTGATGACATGGTAAAGACAGACGGTAACAAACGTGTCTTTACACATACGACACTTACAAAAGACACAGCTGATGTCGAGTGTAAGTGTAAGAGAGGAGCGCTTCAATAAATTTCAGCTAAATGTGCTTCCTATTCTTACAGTAAGCCTCTCTGCGGAACGGTTTATGATAATGGTTCTGTTTCCAAGAAATAGACACATTTAAGGGATCAAGCTTTTTCCAAAACTTAAACATCAGGACTACTTCCATGGTAACTTGACAACCTTTTGCTCCTTTTTAAGACAGAATGAGGTAAATGACAACTTTGAAACCCCACACAGTTGAGGTGAATCGGAGAAAAACAGACAGAGCAAAAGACAGAAAGAGCTAGCATCATCTAACATGTGGACCTGTTTTGAACTGCAGTATTCAGTCTTTTCAATTTGGCCTCTGCCATCTGTTCCAACTAAACCCACCTGCATACACTGACACACACACACACGCACACAGGCCTTTTAGTCCATGGCTCAGTCGTCCATTCATCGTGCTCTAACAGGATCTGTGTTTTACACCCTGACCACTTAGCCAGACCCCCAGTGATTTCCTCATAACTCCATGTCCAAGCTTAACACAGTACAGCTCTGTCCTGTGTCCTCACCCCTTCACCAGAGCATTCCTGACCCCTTGCAGCACCTTCTACCACTCAGCCTGGTATTTTTCTCTCCACTGACAGACACATGACTGTGTAGAGTCAGTTTAACCTCACTGTTCACATACATTTCTACTACTAGTAAAAAACTTTATCTTATGAAATCATGAAAAGTTGATGTTTTGGAGATATATGGTTTTTACAGGACAGTGACAATGAGCAGCTGCTATTACATAACCAAAATACTAGTACTGGTCATTACTAATAAGAAAGATGAAAACCACTTTGCCACCAACACACACACACACACACACACACACACACACACACACACACACACACAGTGGGATATCTAACACACACACACACACACACACACACACATATACACAATGCTAAGGTGGGGCTATAGGCAGACAAAGGCTTGGTGTCTGCTGCTCCACTGCTTGGAGAGTGATATATAATAGGTTTAGGTTTGGATCTGGGGTCTGATGCCAACCAGTCAGAAAAGCTCATTAAAAGCCATATGAACAACCAGAAGAAGCATGAGTGTCTTCCGCTAATGGACTTGGGTCGAATCACCAAAAGCAACACTATTCATGAGCTCTCCGGGTCTGGTGATCACCTAAAAACGCAAAATGGGTTCAACTTTTACAAATGTATTATCATGGACACATTATGTTGACCTTCATCACCATCTGTTTCCTCTTACATTGAATTCTCCTTTTTTTTTTCCACAACCTCCCTGGCCATCTGTGACGTGTAATACATCATTCACCTTATCTAGATCGGGTAGTTGCTAAAAAAAAAATGTTAAACATGTCCAAACTGAATTTCAAAACTATGCTCCATTAACAGTGCTACACTGTCATTATGTTGCCTTGACAGTACTGAATCTTTTCATGCAGCAGTAAGACAGTTCAGAAAGAGGACATAATGGAAGAAAACGTAATGCTAAAAATACTTATTAATAATATTTGAATCAGCTGACACAGCCAACAAAATGACCAATTATTGGCAAAAAAATATATATTACTGAACTCCAGTAATTACAAATGAACTAGAATTTATTTTCTGTTCAAACTGCAAAAAAAAATCACCAATACATCTCCCTCTACTGTATACCCACTTCTGTTTTTTTTTTCTCCTCTATCTTGACACACACACACACACACACACACAAAGAGATACACATGCGTCCCCTCATCCAACCCTGTACCCCTCCTGCCCCCATCCCAGTTGGACCATGACAATCCCCTTCACCCTGGCAATATGTCATCCCTGATCCGATTAGTATCAGCAGCACTTGAGAAACCACAAGGAGCTTGTGGTGAGGGTCCAGAGAGGGAAGCATCTGTTGGCTGCAGCAGGGCAGACCAGGCCAGGCCCCAGGGTAGAAGACAGGGGTGAAGCCCCCTTGGTAATAAGCCAATGTCATTCCACCCAGGGAGGCATTAGGTAGGGGGAAACGCGTGCCACTGTGTAGAAACCAGGAAAACTTCATCCTTATCAGCACACATTTACTTATTTTCCACTGTCCCTGAGGGGAAACAGCTACAGCTGAAAACAGCCAAATGAGTCAACTAGTTCTTTAAGAAGTGCTTATTAAAGCAGTAATATGATCCATAATTAGACCGATGATTTTAAGCATCTTTGTTATGTAAGGCATTATTGTACATCATGTCCTGAGCCCTAGCATGAGAAGGGTGAAGCCTGTGTCCCCCAAAGCCCCAAAGCCCCCGCCCCCCCCACCCCCCAAGTCTTAATGCTTTGTTTTATTCCCCTGCCCCCCCTGTCCCCTCTGAGCTGAAGGGCTTCTTTCAAGAAAAGCAGGATAGAGGTGTAATCCTTAAAACCTCGCTGTAATGCTCTCATGCTTCCCAAGATCCACTTTTTTAATCCTCATATACATGTAGAGGATTCATAAATCCGGCTTCAGCCTGACAAGACAGTAAATCTAGTAACATTATGACCGGGTGAAAAAAGTCCTCATGTTTACATGTTTGGATGGAGACGCAAGGGATGATTGTGAAAAGAAACAAATAAATGATGGAATTATAATTCTTGGACAGAGCAGAGTGTAATTTTTGAGGCCAGGGTAAGAAGATGAATAAACAAGAGGGATGATTAAATATTCGTTTACATAGACTTGTCCTCAAGATGCACTAAATACACATGTAGGGCTAAAACATTCAGACAACTGGTCAATTAGCCAATTGAGAAAATTTACAAGCGACTATTTAGATTTTTATGTAATTTTCAAGCAAAAATGTCAAACATTTAAAAGGTTCTTACTCCTAAAATTTGAGTATTTGACTTTTTCCGGTCTTTCATGATGCTAAACTGAATACCTTTAGGACTGTTAAACATAAAAAGCTATTTTAAGACATCCCACTGGATACCAAGAAGTTGAAAGGCATCTTTTGGAATTTTCTGACTTTTTATTGGTAAAATGATTAATGAAGACAATAGTTGTGAGATTCATCACTAATGAAAATGAGTAGTAAGCTGCAGCTGCACCTGAAGCAAACATACACCCTAATGCATGCAAATACACTTTCCACTAATTGTTCCGTTTGAATATTAAAAAGTGTGTCATGATTGAGCCAATGTGTCACCAGTGTGAAGCGATGACACCCACACTGGTCAGGACACTGTGAGTCACTTTCACTCTAATCTAATCACATGACTCATGTGGTGAGTTCAGGTGTCAGATTTTTACATATTGTGTTAGTAATCCTGAAGATGGAATGGTTTAACAATAAGGTAATTCCTGTAACCAATCAACGCTCATTTGAATATAGATGAGAAACGAGGTAAAGTAGTTATGGATCCTAAAAATACATTTAATTTTCTGTAATCCAGATGATAAATTGCATCATATAAAAGCTAAATAAAAATTACACAAAAGTCAAAGTGTACAAAACTGGATTCATAAGCATTTCCTGCTACTAAGTATCAGCCAGTCTCATCCTAAATCTTATATTTTTTGCCACGCTGTTTCACAAACTACTTGCTGCTTGCTCTACATTAACTACTCCTAACAAGCTGACTGACTGAAAGGATTCAGCCTCTTTGTAGTGAGTGTGTTCAGTCAAAAGTCATTAAGGACCGTCACAAGTCGCAGTCAGCTGCAATAAAATGACGGCTTCCACCTCAGCTACACAAAAGCCCTGTTGGTCCATTCTGGTAAGGGGGTGGTGGCAGGCTAAAAATACCACTGGGACCTGCTGCTATTGACTAAACAAACTGAAGCTAATGGGAGGCCACAGTGGCATGCCATACACACACGCCCCTCCATGCACACACACATACATGGATGCTCACTAGCTTGCTACAACGCCTCCCTAGAGAGTGAGATATAATCAGAGAGATTGGTGGCAGACTAGGACAGTGAGACAGCCTGGTGTGTAGCCAATAGGGACAGGGCTAGCAGGTCAAGCCTCATCATCACAACATGTTTGCCTGGGTGGCACACTTCAGTGAGGGAGGAGGGAAAGAGGGAGCGAGGGAGCGTGTTATCACTAACGAGAAAAGATGGAGGAAAGTGAGAAAAAGAGGGAAAGATAGATGATGATGATGGGTGAATGATCAAACAAACATGGACTCCTGGAAATGTAAAAATCAATTGCATCTTTGTAGGTGGAAACTAGGGGGTGGAGAAAGAGGGCAGAAAAGAAATAAGAAATAAAATAAAGGAGGATGATATTGAAAAGAGGATGGTTGAAGCAAGAGAGATGGAAAATCCAGAGGGAGAGGAGAATGTTTTGGTGAGCCACAGAGGTTTGGCACAGACACAAATATTTACAGAAATGCTTGTGTGAAACCAAAAGCATGGATACCGCATGAGGAGGAGAAGGAGGAGGAGGAGCAGGAGAAGTGGTTGGGGTATCCCAGAGAGGTTTTGCTAGTAATCTAAATGTTTGCTAGTAATGTAAAGCCTGTGGGCGGCAAGTGGGTGGCAGCCACGCTTCAATCCCCCCGGGAGCCAAACATCAAGACGGTCAACAATACCCAAGAGAGTCTTTGTGCTGCTGCTCTAGTCAATGGCATCCACTTCTGCTTTTAGAAATGTATCTAAATGTGTGTGTGTGTGTTTGTGTGTGTGTGTATAGTTAAAAACAACAGTGCACTCGGCAAAACAATTAATTGGGTAAATTTGCAGAATAATCTAATGGATACTAAAGGAACAAAACTACATGTTAAGAAGAAACCTTAGGATACATACTGGCAGAGCATCAACTCAAAACTACAGTGAGAGCAAATATAATGCTGTCTCACTCTCCATCTAGTGGTGACCTGCTGTAACTACACATTTCTGTTGGCTGTGAGTGTTCTCCATTAATGACACGATGCTCTGGAAGCTTATAATCTAAACACAAGTGCATCACGTCATGGCTCAACATTTTTTTTCGCAGAGTGGTTTACATTTTTTTTTTTTTTCACTTTAGGTTCCTATGCATCCAAAAACTGTTATCTTACTTGATTGCCACAGTAAACAACATCCTCTGGTGACATGGGCAACTCAGACTATGTTTATGTAATATCAGACAGTGAAGAGTAAAAAGAGGAAGAAATGAAAACCACCTGCTTATTATGCACCAGAGTGCCTCCAAACAAGAACAGAATAAATTGTTAATTGTCAGTTGTTATTGTTTGATGTCTGCACTGTAGATTTGATTTCTCACTAGACTGCTGATTTCTCCCTGTTCATGTAATCATAGCCTTAAATTCATTTGGTTTACACATTTTGTGTGTCTTGTGTCTGTGTACCGTATGTGCGCATGCAGGCACGCTCACTGGTAATTTTACCTTAGCCAGGACAGCCATGTACTTCTTGAGAGAAATCAGGACTTCGCCTTTGAGGACAGTGTGAGTAGCCACCTCCACACGTAGGGAGTAGTGCAGCGTTGACTCCAGGTCCGCCATGTACACCCTAGACCTGGACACACGATCACACACAATTACATATACTGTATATACAACAAGGAAACAATCAGCAGACAGACAGGTCAGTGTGGTGTGTCTGGTTCTTACCTGTTGAAGGGTCTCCAGGGGTCCTCTGTGCTGTTGGTGATAACATCGATGTTGTCCAGTGGAGGCTTTCCTGATCGCGCCACCCCTGGCAGCCTCTGGAGGGCATAGGAGTAGAAAGCACGTGCCTCTGTCTTGCTGTGGGAGAGAAGCACAGGTGATACTGACTTGTTAGGTCACTCAACATACACTATATGGCAAAAAGTATGTAGATATACTTTGTTTCTGCTCTCCAGGTGCCTTAGTTTCAACTGAGGAAAGTTTGAATGTCACACCATAATGTGATATTTCAGACAACAGGGTGCCTCTAATTTTGTGGCAACTGTTTGGGGAAATGCTTTCAATGTGACAATGCCGCCGCCGCCGAATAAGATATCTAACAACCATATGTGGGTGTAATGTTCAGGTGTCCATTTTACCTGTGACAATATACAGTAGTGTGTACGTGACTACGTCTGTAGAGCTTTGAAGAGAAGAACACGGCTCTAATCCTGCAAGGGACCTCAAACTAAATGCACTGTGTTTTTTTATTTTCAACCTTTTGTTTCAGCAGTCCATGGTCATAAAAAAATGTTTTATGACCTGTATTTTTAGTGGTCATATATTTTACACACTTACAGGAATGCATTTTAAATACTGAGCAGATGGTGCCAGGGTGGAGAGAGAGAGAGATTGCTGATCATTTAGCCATGTGATAACCCTGGAACTGGAACCACAGCTATTAATGTTCTCTCTCACTCACTCTCTCTACTCCTCACATTTGCTTTCTCCCCTTGTTACACACACACAGAGAGAGAGAGAGAGAGAGAGAGAGAGAGAGAGAGAGAGAGAGAGAGAGAGAGAGAGAGAGAGAGAGAGAGAGAGAGAGAGAGAGAGAGAGAGAGGAGAGAGAGAGAGAGAGAGAGAGAGAGAGAGAGAGAGAGAGAGAGAGAGAGAGAATCGTAAAACTGCAACAGGATGGTAATAAGGAGGATGGATACTCTGGGCACACGCTCACTCACACCAACCCGAGACTCAATTACACCTGCGTGCCTGGTGGGAGTGTACAGATGTGAAGGGAGAGCCATTCATCCAGCAATCCCCAGGGCCGGCGGGCAGGCAGGCAGGCATCAGGGAGGGCTGGGAGGGAATGCATTCACCTGGGACCAGCACGCATTACATGCATGACGGATGTGAGACGCCCCCTTGCAAGCTCTCCCGCTTTCTCACACACGCACGCACGCGCTGCACACTCTGCTCTCCCAGGATCAATCAGACATTCAGTGATGATGGGAGGCCATCTGTCGCCGTGTGCGGCTGGGGCTTGTTTGGCAGGTGAAGCCAGAAAAGCAATGGCATTGTTTTCATGCAAGAAATTAAAAAACCTCCCCTCTGTACAGTGATGGAGATGAGGGGGGTTGGAAGGGGAGAGATGGAGGGTGAATAAATAAATCGGCAATAAATCATTTCCTTTTTGCATTTGTCAACTAAAAAGAGTCCTCTTTGCATGCCAAGTTATTGAAACAGCCAAACAAAGAGGCAGAAACAGCAGATGAATTTGCAGGGTGAGGAATGATCAGCGCCGCTTTATGATGGTGAATAATGGGAGCGATTTTGATGCTCTGATCCCATTAAGAGGCCAGATGTTTAAAAGTATTCTCATGAATAGGGTTCAGATAATGAGCACGCGTCAAAGCTTTTCAGGAGAAAGCAAAGTTGTTGCATGTGGAACAATAAGGAACCGAAGGGGAGTAAACTTGGTGTTTGTGTGTCTCACATCAAGCTAAATAGAAATTACAGTAAAAAGTTTGAGATGTTCTCAGGATACACACATAAATATCAACATGTATCTGGTGCAGAACCTACAAAACATATACAAAGCGCCTCACGTTCCCCTCACACCTCCTAATCACATCCACCCACTCACCTTTAAGTATATCAGTTCCACAAATAAATGATATATATAATCTATATTAAAACTGTTCTCCTTTAAATATTTCTAATTAGGGTGGAAAAATATTTTTTTGTTAAACTCCTATGTTGTCCTTTCTTTAGGTTAATAATAATGTTGAAAGGACAGCAGTCAGAGCTTTGTGTGGAATTTGCAAATGCAGCATGTTGCACTTTGGACAATGAACAATTGCGTGTCAACTGATGCTTCCAGACCATGTCGGATGGAAAAACACACAACAGTAACAACATTGTTTTTTGTCCCCGTTTTGTACCAGTTTACCATCATGTACACTACAGATAACTATAGCCAATACTTGATGTTTAGTGAAGATGAATGTGCTGGTTCCATCCTGTAGGGGGGAGATACTTGTTACTGTTTAACTGTGGTTACTATGATTACAGATTGACTCAGTCCCCAGCCTGGCCTGCTCCATTTGTAAGTTTACATAGTAGGTTTGTCAATTTAAGAGCTGTTCCAAACCAGCTAGTGAGGAAAGGAAGTGAACAATAAAACCTTCAGACAGTGAGTCTGCATCAGTGCTGATGACTTCATTCTCCCGTAGCCCTCACCGTGCCAAAAAACAAGGGAAAATTCTGTCTTGCCAATTGCAAATCTTATTTTGGGCATGCACTTAGTCTAACCTTTTGCTATGTCATCCTAAAACGTTCATTTTCACAGTTGTGTTTAAAAACACATAATGTCAACAGCTGTAATGTTAAAAGCCCTGCACGTGCACACACACAAACAGGTGTTTTCACTTTCCAGCTGATTAGGCCTCTGTTCAGGTTGATGTTGTAGAGACCTATGCTTCTTGAGCCAGAAGCAATGAAAAAAAGACATAACCTCCCTCCACCCTAACAGGTGCAACAAAACTAACAGGGAGGGTCAGACAGATGTCAAGCCAGCACAGTTTGTACACACCTGCACAGTCCTCAGATGAGGTCTAATCAGTCAAAGTGGCAAAAGTGAAAACACCTGCGAGACTGGACCATTAGTGTGTAGGTCCCTTACAATAAAAGGAACCATCACTTTGTCCCAAACTAATTTTAATCAGTTGAAGAGGAACACGCCATCTGCTTTATACCACATGCTAATTGTGTTGGGGATGTTCATTTACAGGAAGAAGTATGTAATATAAATAAAAGGCTGAACAAAGAAGAGTGCTTGACACAGTTTACCCATTATCTTACACCCTGCCCATTAATGTAGACTGCCCTGACCCCCCCCAACCGGGGTCACTTCAAGAGTTTGTGAGAGGGGACCAGTTTGAGAAATGGCTGACTAACACAGTGCAAAGTAGCTCTTGTATTTTGTCTAAATAAACAAGTGATACTTGTACCAGCTGATACATGCAGTGTAAACACACCACATCCTTCAGTCGGGGAAGATCTATCAGACATCGTGTTGGTTTAAGCAAATATAAAAGCTCTCAGGGAGTGGTGACTACTGTGCTACATAAGAATTAGAGACTAAAGTGACGCATGTGTTATGTGTTATGAAAATTTTAAAATTCTTATTATTATCATCATAAAAATCCATGTGACAACATCTATTTAAAAAGAACTGAAAAAAAAAACAAGTTTTTCTCATTTTTTGCTCATATGTCCTTTAAAAAAAAAAAAAAAAAAAAAACTTAAACAGGTATAGTGACAGTGGGTAGTTGTGGTCAGGATGAAAATATAAACCAAGTGTTTTTCATTTGAGGTTGAAAACACAGATGCACAGATACTCACACTTTGAGTCTGGTGAAGTTGCCTCCGGGGTAATAAAGGTAGCAGGATGGGAATTCTGTCACTCCCAGTTTGGTCACCAGATCTTCCTCAGTGTTCAGGACCCTTCTTACTGCAATGTTCTCAAACTGTAAAAGGTCCAGGGTTGTCTGAGAAACACAGCGAACACACACAGATGATTTGTCATGTTATATTTCAACACAGTGACATTGTAAATGTTATGTATGTTAGTAATGTCCAGTCATTTGCTGTCAAACACCGCAAGTATGAGTGTTTTCTTCTAATCAAACACTAAACCAGCAGAATTCAACAAGTAGTTTTCCCTCTGGATATCACTGCAAGGTCAGTCACAGCTGAGTTTTGTTACAGTAAGTGTATTCAGTTATTCTAGGGAAGTCTGAAACACACAGCTCAGGCTGATGGAAACACAAACGGCTACCTCTCGGCCGATGTAGGAGTTAGCTTCCTCAAAGATCAGGGCCAGGTGGCGAACATTGTTTGTCTCAAAGAAGCTGTCGATCTCTGCTTGGCTGGAGAGAGTGGAGCAGAAAAAACACATAAATCACATAACTGGAATCCAGGATACAACTTTGTTTAAGCCTTTAGGAACTCAAAAAAAAAAAAAAAAAAAAAAAAAAAAAAAAAAATCACCAATAAAAGCTTTAAGGGTTCAGCTTTAAGAATTAAGGAAGTGCAGACATTAATGGATATATTTTGAGTCACTGTGGCTCTCTCCTCAGTTGTTCACTAGCTGGTTATCGGCTTTCATGTGTGTCATTTCCACGTTAAAATTGTTTGCTTAGTTGAGGAATTAAAAGGAGAAGTTTCAATTAGGAACCTGTGGTGTGAAACATGCTCCTGTCAACTTATTTTCATTATAAAAAGAAAACTTCATGATTCTAAAAGAAGCAATGCTACTTTCCCTTTATCGACTTCCTTCTTCCCTTTCCTGTATCACCATCGCTGTAAACTGTATGAATGCAGTGCATGCGTCTGGTTACATATGTGGGCAAGGCAGGGTGGTCCAGCAGAGGTGACCATATGAAGATTCTTTCTAGTAGAAACATGTTGGTCCCTCAGGCTCTAATAAAGAACTTTAACTTCCATTAGATACACACTTTCAGACTAACAGACATATCAGTTGCGTAATTTGAGCAATCATTGCATAATTCTCATGGTCTTCTAATTATATAGATGACTTTGTCATTATAACTAAGAGCAGATTCCTGCAGCAGCCAAAGATGAGATCAGATGAAATGATGCAACATGATGGGAATTTGGGTTTATGTAGCCAAAAGAAGCACAAGAATATAACAGATGACAAGATGTAACATGTACTCAGAGTCCACACAACTGTGGGATTATAGGAACACAAGCAAACTGCAGCTCAGCTCATTACTTTATCCAACTACCTGGTTAAAAACTATGACTAAATTGATAAACTGATAATAAGTTCACTTCTTCTTCCAGTGTGAAAATCCTACTTACAAATTGCTAAATATACTATGACATACTTTGGTAACATTAATTCATCATAGCTTCATGACAGACTGATCAAAACACAAGGGATTATGTCTGCGTTTACCTGGCAGGCTCCAGTGGGGGGCAGGCAGGGGGCCAGGGCTCTTGATGGGTTTCTAGTTTGTCTATGATCTTGTGACGGAGACCTCGAACATCACGGGGAAAATCTGGAGGTGAAAGGGCATTTTATTTTACTGTTTGTTCCCTTGTTAAATTGTGACTCAGCATGCACAAATACAAACTACTCTCAATATTGGAACAAGTGTGAAATGAATGGTGCACAATTAGACGCTAAAGATGAAATGTCAGTTTTCATGATAAACCACATGCCTGATAAGGACATGTGTCAGTGTGCATGTTCCTGCTCTGACATGACGCTTGTTGAAACTGCACGTTCCCTATGAAAGAGTTTAAGGTGGAGTCTGTCACTGAACAAACACTCTGAAGGCTCCGTGAGTTGCTTCCGTATACCTCTCAGAGTCCGTCCTGCAGAATCAGCCTTGGAGTAGGCATGGAAAAACTATGAAGTGAAAGAAGAGAGACGGTTTGAGTTAGGAAGGAAGCTCAGAGAAAAAGAGAGAGAGAGAGAGAGAGAGAGAGAGAGAGAGAGAGAGAGAGAGAGAGAGAGAGAGAGAATCAGTTCAGATGGGGCCTCACACGACCATGAGAGAAGCAAAGCGATATTGTGTAATGTTCGGTGGGGGCACAGCCCTCCCCCTCTGCCCGCCTTGACCTCTAAAATCCTTCCTGGTTAAAATGAGTCGCAGATGTTAAAGCTCCATTGTGAGTTCAAACAGAAGGAGCTCTTTGTTTCACCAGCTTTCACTGGATGACAGAGAGAAGTCATGACTGAGAGCGGAGGCCTTAAAACACACACACACACACACACACACACACAACTGCTGACTAATCAGATAAGCTACGAACACAGATGTTTGAAGCTTGAGAGTTTCTGCAGTTTGTCTGCTGATCATGCAAAAGTTAACTCTACCGAGAACACACTACTGCATCTGCCACAATCTCATCCAGAGTTTCAAAACTGACACGTAAACCCACACACTGAAAGAAAATGACTACTAATAGAAGAAGCGTAATCCCCGGTTGACCCAATAAAAGCTGTTTTGCAGGGTGGATCTTGACGTCATTGAATGGGGGAAGGTTGTTTTTGCACAATTTACATACAGTATGCTATTTTTCAAAAAATCCTGTTCAACTGATAAAGAAATGTCTTGTTTAATTACAAGAATAAAGGTTTTTCAAAGTTTTCTTTCAACAGTGCCTGAATGCTCCTCCCTTCTTTCATCAAGCAAAAACCAAAAAGGCACTTTGACAAATACCCTCACACACCAAAAACAAAACTACATTTTTGTGGTTCCACAGTTGAGCCTGCTGTGACTTAGCAAGAACAAGACTAATAACTAATATTTTTTAGACTAAAGATGAAGATTACAGTAATTTTAAACTGAAAAAGTGATATTGTTACTTTCTTGAACAGCTGCAATTAATGGTTATTTTTATTATCAACTACTCTGCTAATTATTATCTTGATTAATCATTTGGTTTTTAAACTGTTATATCCAACCATTAGTCCAAATCCAAAGAAAAGCAAGAAATCTTCTCATCTGTGAAACCGAAGTCAGCAATTTTGACATTTGCTAAAAAAAAAGAGCTACAACAATTTAATTAATTATCAAGTAGCTGCTTATCACATCTGCCCTTGATTATCAGCTTTAATGAATAAATGAGTACATTCAGACAGCATGAAAGGAGGAAGAACACTATTACTGTGAACCATTTTATGTTTCCTGTTTGCAGGACGACCACTGCTTCACCTGACCAGCTCTCCATAAAAAGATGCTGGACGCATTAGTGGGTACAAAATGATAGAAAAAGATCTTTGCACACTTGGATTCAAGCAGTGTTTCCACTTTATTTTGTGAGTTCTTGGTCTATCAGACCTTCAGAGCATACAAGACTTCAACAAAGAGCAGATACAGGGTCACACTCTAATTAGTGGC
>BRZM01002683.1:0-87713 GCA_033238685.1 Lates japonicus | reverse complement strand
GGGGCAAGAGAGTTGAGAAGGTGAAATTTTAATATGAGACTGATTTGAAGATGAGAAGAGAGAAAAGGGAAACTTCAGGAGAAAGTGGGAGTGCAAGGCAGAGAAAGCATGAAAGTAGAGAGAGATGTGAATAAAAGGCCCAGCTGTGTCTGCATCCAGCGTGTGTGTGTGTTCAGAGTCTGAATGCTCGCTGAGCTTATGTAACTCTGTGCACCACGTGTGTCTGGGAGCGGGACGCAGCTGTGGTGTATGACGTGTTTGATAGCACGCACAGAGCAGCACACCTTCACTTATTCATAACACAGCACATGCACACACATACAAGGACGCATATAAAATTCATGGCCTTTAATGGACCTAAGCTCTATTTAGCGTCTGTGTGCAAGGACCTGCAGGAAAAGGCACAGGTCAGCCAGGACACTGACTTAGTGATGAGGTACAGTCCTCTAGCCTGATATTTTATACAGCCCTAAAAAAACTGGAATGTATATACAGTAGCTATGTTTTTATCTTTTTTGTCACATGTGGTAGTTCATTTTTTAAAAACTCTGGCTTTTAAATTACATGCAAAGCAAAGACTCCCACCATAGATTTTGACATACACAGTCTCATTGTAGGCAGCTCAGACTCATATGGCATATCACAACCCTCATATCAAATCAGATTCATGTTCCAGGAGAGTTAAAAGCCTTCTCCATGGCAACCCACCTTTATTTACTGATGGTAAGTGGAGGTTTTGTTCCTCAGAGCACTGTTGACATCAGTACATAATGGAAAAACTTGTAATCCGCGCTGTACTGCACACACACATCCGGCATAAAAGCAATGTCACTGTAAAATGAAAAAAGTTTGTACGTTTTTTAGTGAGTGAAAAACATAGATACACACAGTAAATATTTAAACCCAAGTTTTTTTGCTGTTTCTCTGCATCATCTTTAATCCCTCCTTTATCTCAATCCAGTAAATGCATTTTGTGCCCCCACTGCTAAACCATGATAATGCCACATATACTAGTATATCACGCTACCAACTCCATTTTCAATTGCCCTTGCCATTAGGGTCAAGTGGTTCTCATCAAAACCATTGTTTCTTAACACCAAATCCTGGATAAAACAGGATTATCATGGCGTGATGTGCAAACCAAGCCCATGTAATCACACTGTAATACCTGACGCACTTCATCCAGTCCACCAGTCGTGTGAAAAATGTCATGCCTCGGCATCGTGATGTTTGAGCAATCTTTGGAAGCAATTCAGGTGACTATGTTGCACTCAAACATGTTGTTTGTACAAGCCCTTTTACCTGCAATGCCCATCTTTATATTCATGGTTACAAAGATTACAGCAAGTGTACACTACCACTTGGTCTGTCAGTGTAAGAGTTGGGAGTATTATTATTATAAAGACATGTTATTATTTTGAGATAATTCTTGATATGTATTGACACGATTCAACAAGTTGTACAATCTTTTGTCAAGTAAAATAGCTGGATAACAAATGCTGAGGCAAAGAATGTGTTTAAGTACTAATGTTTGCAAAGCAGGGAATAGATATTCTCAAGTTCCCACTCTGTATCTGTGTGTGTCTTGTATTTTGTTTGTTTTTATAAAAGACTCATAAATTATTTAAGACTTAAACAATAAACCAAAATACAATTTCCCTCTTCTTGTCTTTCTCAGGGCCCCCCTCCCCTCCTAGAGATTTGGTCTACACCCTGAAGCAGTCCACGCTTATCCTGGAGTGGGCAGCACCGTCTGACACAGGTGGCAGGGTGGATCTGACCTACAGCATCGGTTGCCGGCGGTGTGTCGGAAGGCAGTGCGAGCCGTGCGGGGCGAGCGTCGGCTTTGTGCCTCAGCAGGTCGGCCTGACGGAAAGAACCGTGACCGTGGTCAACCTTCTTCCCAACACCAACTACACGTTTACTGTAGAAGCCTTAAACGGGGTGTCAGAGCTGTTGCCCAACAAGAGGTTCTACACACAGGTCAACGTGTCAACAAGCCTTCCTGGTGAGTCACAGTTTGATCCATAAACATAGCTTCACACTCACGTACACACACAAAGGTATGTGCAAGGAAAGAGCATTTCACATTGTAAATTACAGTCCAGGAAAGAAGCAATTGAAAAAGAATGAGGTCACACTAGCAAATGTGCTCAATTGGGACAAACCACCACCACCATTGTCTCTGAAATGCTGAAATCCCCCAAAAATTATTTTAAATCAACTTGCAGTGCATGGCCTTCTCAATTTGAGCATCTTGCTGGTTTGACTGAATTTGCAGTTTATTTTCCAAAAAAGTTGAGGTGGAGTTTGCAGTAAGCTATTTTGCTATAGATTGTGGTAATGTTTGTGTTGTGGGGAAAATATTATCTCCATAACTGGGCCTGGTTGACTCTTCCAGCATTTCATCTTTTGTGATCAGTTTCCCATAGCCATCTTAAAAATAGTCTCATTTATTAAATATGCAGTCTTTGCCATGGTGCTGTGGTTTGCTCATTTGACTTCTATTTGCTGAAGATCTCTAAGGTTTTGTTTTCGTAAGTGCACATAAATAATTTCTTATGAAATTAGCAGAGGTAGTTGTCAGTTCAGCAGGGGTGAGCTGCTTCTACCTACACATACACACACACACACACACACACACACACACACACACATGTACACTCTTGCAGGCACTGTGTACATCTCCCTGTACATAAATAGATGTATGTGCACTCACAGACACACTGTGACCTTTGAATATGCTTGGGATTTATGAGAATTTTTAAGATGCATACAGCAACATACAGCACAGCACACATGGCATTCAAAGCCAAATGTGCATTCTGTAGAGCGATTTTTATTTATGTGTATGCTAAGCAGCACAAACTCTCATCATACACACGTCTTCCCCATACTGAGTGTGCCTGTCACTGCCGACAGAGCAAAAAGTCTAGCCGGTGGAGGTGATCTCATTTTCATCAGCAGAAGTCCTCAGCAGGCCATTAGCCAGGGGCTTGAAAAAGCACTTTGCCAAGTAGCCCTGTCAACCAGCGCTGCAACAGCACTATTTGGGGGAGCTCAAGTGTGAAAAGACCAAACATAACCCCACCCCCCACCCCCCACACACACATACACACAAAAGGTACAACACACACATTCTGGCTCAAATGCAGACAAACACTCTCTTATACAGCAAATGCACACATACATTTACCTGTCATACTCACTGTGCATGTTTTTGAAAAAGCTTGTTTGCTCCACTTGTTTGCAAATTCCTCATTTGAAAATGCTGAAAGAAATATGAGTCTGAAGACTGAAGGCTTAATGAAGCAAATGAAGTATGAGGGGAGAGACACTGAAAGGTGCTGCTCACGGCAGCAGGTGATGGAGAAACGGCGAGAAAGTGAGAGTGTGTTTTCGCCACTAACTGGAAATTAGCTTAGAGAAATGTGCTGCATAATGAATGGAGAACTGTTAGTCATGTTAGCGCTGAGATGGCAGCAGCACTCAACACGGCTCTCTGGTTAGTTTCAAGTGAGTTCAGGGTAGGTATAACAGTTTATAATGGCAAAGGAACTAACTTCATTATGAACTTGGGATGAAAGATGTAGCATATTTGCATTTGAATGAAGAATATGCTTGGTGTTTTTCAGCTGGTACGTTGAAAGTGGGGTTCATGACTGAGATGTGCATCTGTGTGTATAAGAGGGTGGATTTAAGTAGATTGATGCTAAGTATTTATAATGAATGTGAGTGTGTCTCGGTGGCCTAGATCCTCTTGCCGACCAACTGTAAATGTTATGTAAGTGTAACATCTGGTCATCTGGACTACGTAGTGTGAGTGAGTGATTGAAGGACAGTATTCAATAGTGACATGTGGTCTAGAGTCAAAACCACTGCCTCAAGTTTGCAACTGCAGTATTTTATAAGTTTCTTTTTTTATTTTATCCTTTAGTAACCCCTTTCAGCATGTTTGCATTCCACTAATGGCATTTTACAACGTGGGGCAGTATTTGACCACTAGGGGTCAGAGAGACAAAACAATTAGTGTTTAACTAGAAACAGCGACTTCTGATTTTATAAGGGGATTAGTGAGAGCCATGAGACTCGAGGGACCAAGGGTAAAAGACACTAGAAGCTGCTATAGCAAACTGTCATCATGAGTGATCCTTTCACAGTACATGCAGTCGATTGATTCCATATCATTTTGAATGTTTTGAAGCTGTTGTGGTGCCAATAGTATGTGTTGCATTGTCTCAACCCAAACTGTTTTATCTGCCATCAGCTGAAATCTGTGATACAATGGCTGACGGTGACTTGGCTAACAAGCCACATCTTCAGCTCCCTAAAGGGATTTAGCTGACCAAAAAACCCCAAAGCTCCAAGGTTAGGGACACTAGCCTATACCAGAAAAGGACAAACCTGTGGTGATTATTTTTTCAGTCCCCACAGTTCTTTCAACCTTTCTCCCTTTTATCTCCCCTTCCCTGTCTGTCTGTCATGTCAGCAGTTGCCATGGTGTTGATTTGTGGTTATTATGGGGTATTAGGGTGTGAGTTGTCCCGCTAACCGTGTCATCCAGGAGGATTGGACAAGGGGTTAGGAGAGTGTGTTTGCAGGGGTTTCAGAAGACTTTCAGTGTCAGGGAGGATTTAGAATGACATTTGGTGTCGGGTGTTTAATGCTGCATGTGTGTGTGTGTGTGAGAGAGAGAGAGAGAGAGAGAGAGAGAGAGAGAGAGAGAGACAAAGAGATGGTATTTGATTTTGAAATGTGCTTTAGAATTACTTTCTCTTTGTCTCATGTCCACTTTTGTTAAAAGACCTATAGTCACTACACATGACTAGCAGAGCGTGGTTCACATTAACAGCTACAAAAGATCACATAAACCAGGTCACCTCAGTGGACAGCTCTCCCTCAAGCTAGTGTTTCCTGGGGTTCACATAATGTAAATTTCATCATCAGAGGTTGTACATGAGGCTCTGTGTGGACATCTTACCCTCCAGATTGTTGTGTCTGCACAGACTCGTTTGCACCATTCCATGCAGCCATCTTGGCCTTAGGGTCAGATGAGGTGAGGCTGTGTAAATGTCTGTGTGCATGTACATTTGTTAGAGGGCTGTAATGGGATTAGGACCTTGTTCAGTGGAGATGTACAGCATTTGCCGGTGGAAATAGTGACCATCACTGACATAAAATGAGATTAAAACTTAAGATAGATTAAACTCATTAAAACTCAAAATAGATGACATTTTGTAAATGAAATAATAGGAAACAATTCTCATCATCAGGTTTGACCAAGCATATAAACACACTGTCTTCAAGTAAACTTTATTATCCCCGAAAATAAGGTACAAAGTTTCAGTTTAGTCTTGCTCTCGTACAATCTCTTCAGTAAAAAGGTAAACAAAATAGCATCCCTAAATCATATCTGATCCAGGAACATTAACACTACTGCTACTCTGAAGTCTGTGTTAGTATCTAATCTAACCAAAACTTTCAGAGAAACAAAGACGAAAAAAGCAACATTTTTGTCGGTTTTTAGCTCCTACTGCCACAAACTAAACCCATAAGGGCTCTGTGTGTCTTATTTTCTCAGCAGGATAAAGCGGACAGATTTTATAGCAATATTGTTGTGGGTGAAACTGATCAGAGCTTCTGTGCACTGTGAAGTGTGCTAGCTCATCTGCAGGAGCAGGCTGTAATGGTCAGAAATCCTATGCAGCCAGGTCAGCTGCAGGATCGAAAAACATTCCTGCACAGACCTCAGCCTTGTATCCGGACATGTGTGGGTGCCTCCACACCAAGACTTTACACCATCAAAACCCACTGACCTTTATAAATACTGCAGCAGGGATTTGGAACAAAGCTAACACACACCAGCATGCGCACACTCTCACCCTCTTTCTCTCTTGCCACCTCATCATCTCTTTATTACTTTCTCCTTTTTTTTTCACCTCCTCCCTGCCTCTGTATCCCAAGCTCTTCTTTTTTTACCCTCTATTTCCTTCCTCATTTCCCCCACCATATCCTTTCCTGCTCTCCCTATCACCTCACTATTCTTAGATGGTAATTTCTCTCCCTCCTCCTCCTGGCTCCCCATCCACAACCACTCATTCCACTATCTTCTCTTTCTCTCGCCGCCTGTCTTGACATAATCACTGCTACCTCCTTCTTTCACCTCTCCGCTTCTCTCTATCCTCTCTACGACTCTCTCCACATCATCTCTCACTGTACCGTTTTTGTTTGTCCGGGCACGGTAAGCTTGTTAGCAGCAGGTGGTATGGTTTGGCTGGCAGCTGAGGGCCAAGAAAGCCTGAGGATTTAAGGGCACAGTCTGAGTTTGGGGGAGAGAAGGTGCTCGCGGGTGCTGTTTTATGTCCAAAAACCCCAGCCACACACACTGGGGGTCAATTAACATCTAGAAATGTGCTAAGATTTTCTGTCTTAGTAGAGCGAAAGCATCTGAAACAGCGTGTTAAATCTAGTGACGTTAAAACCCTCCATTAAAACCAAATACAAATTGAGTTCTGTAAAAGTATCTCTTCGTACGGGATGCACATGCACAGCGGAGGAGTGGATTTCTCCCAGACAGATGGGGTTTTATCAGGACTCTCCAGGCCACCAAGGGGAAGGAGGGAGGTTTGCATGGTGTGTCAAGGATGGATGGATGGATAAAAGGGAAGAGGGAGTGGGGGATAGAAACATGGCTGGAATTGCGTGAGGAGATGGGGCATGGGATGGGTAAATGGGGGATCAATTTTGCCCAAGGCTCATAGGGCCCCTTATCCAGCTGTGGATTAGGGACGCATATGTGTGTGTGTGTGTGTGTGTGAGAGAGAGAGAGAGAGAGAGAGTCTGCTCTGGGTGCACCAGGCCATGTGAGTATATGACAGCACTTTCATGTGTGTCCTTTACCTTGCTCACACACACGCCATTCGCTCTGTGCATTGCTTCATGCTTGATTTGTGTATGCGCAAGAAAAGATGTGATAATGACATTTCGCCTCAACATTGTTCTATATATATGCATTTTTTTGTGAGGGTGTGTTTGTGTGTGATAGAAGCACACTTGGGTTGAATGTCTTGGCCCCCAGTGGTCCATCCAAAGCCCTTTAGCTGAGGCAGGGAAGAAGAGAGGGATGCAGGAAGGCTGTGGAGATGGGGTGGAGGTGCGGGTCAGGCAGGAGGAAGGATTGGCATTTCAATATCCTGAGAGGATTACTGGCCGGGCTTTAGATGGCTGGTCCCTGCGGAGTTACATGGGCCTGAGAGATGGGGGAATAAAGGGAGGAGAGGAGAGAGGGATGAATAGAGAAGTGGAGCGATGGGGAGAGGTGAGCGGAGTAGCATTGTGAGCAGAATGCCTTGTGGGTGCAGAGGAATGGAGGCATGGGGGTGAAGAGTAAAAGCAAAAAGTGCATGGATTTCCTCAAAAATGATGTGCATACAGTAGAAACTTTTTTGTGTGAACTATGTGGAGCTACCTGGTGCTTTAAACAAATCAAGTATGTGAGAAAACTGAATAAGTAGTATACTGTATTAACAAGTTCTTATGTGTGAATAAAAGTCAGGAGATGAGAGGAGGATGTAAAGGTATGGAGGTAACAGAGAGGGAACTGAAATATAAAGAGAGAAAAAAGCAAAAGAAAAAGTGTGACACTCCAGAGGATTTATATTGTGAAAATACAGGAGAACAGAGGTGTAAAGTTGAAGGAATCAGAACTTTGAGGGAATGTGATGCAATCCTGGTAAGCCAAGTAGGGTCAAAAGAAATGAGCAGAAAAGCTCAAACGTTAGAGCAGACTGGTCATTCCTCAGCTCCTGCCATTAACACTGGTCCTGGTGTGTGTAGAGAAAAACTGTCAAATCCAGTAACATGGCACAGTTCTACCATAAAGTTGGGGGACTTTTACTTTTCAGTATGGGTCAACCTCAAGAAATTCTGGACCCTACATTTCCTATAATGCACCCGCCCCTGCCTCCTCAAGGACTATGTCTGTCAAACCCCACACCTCCAGTTTGTAATGCAGGCTTTCAATAATACATTTTGAGTCTCAAAACCCAATGATGACATCAAGGGTTATATATAATCATTACATATCTTCTCATTCTCTTGGCTCTCTCGACCATTTTCTTTCAGGTGTTGCTAAAAGTAGTTTTCCTCATGACAAGTAAACTGATCATCATGTGTAAAAACTGGTGGAGTGGCCCTTCAATGTAATGCAATGCAAATGTGAAAACTGGATATTTGAATGATGGAAGAAAGAAAAGAAGAAAGGCTAAACAGAAAGATGATGGTGGTCTTGTCTCTGACTCTGATTGACTTCTGAGTACAAGTTTCACTTTGACTGTTTGAATATTTATAAGTCTGAGCCTGAATTAATTTGGAATCACACCTTCTCTGCATTGTGACAGAGAAAAACTGTCAGGTAGTGTTTTTTTCTTTCCTTCACTGAATGAGTGCTTCTCAACTGTCAAAGTACAAAACTGTTACTTTGTCTTTTAGTTTCCAATAGCCTTTTTTTCATTCTTCCACACCTCTTAACCTTCTCTCCCCTCATCCCTACCTCCAGCCCTCTACATTGGAGGCATTTGGATCCTTTTTTGCCTCCTTAATTAGAAGTGATGGGAAGGTGAGGCTTCAGCAGGCACAAAATGAATAGAGTCATCAAGCTACTTTTCAGGACTATAGCCCAGCCACTTAAGACGCTTTGTCACCCTGTGATGGAAATTTTAATTGCCTACCTCTTGGCTTATAATTGGAGTCTATGAAGAGGCACTCTCGGGTCTTTAGTACGTGTGCTCTGTATGTGGATTTACAGGCTGTTTCTTGTTGTTGGGGGAATTGTAGTGTTCACTTCAGAACAAAAACAAAGCTTGGAGGTGGTTGATGGCACACATGATGTTATCCTCATAATCATAGTATTATACAGGGCTTGAGGGCTCTCTTTGATGCACATCTTTTGCCCAAACCCTCTAAGGAGGGGAGAGAAACAGGTGAGAACACAAACTCTTATCGTTGCAAAGAGAGTAGAAAGAAAAGTTCAAACTTCAAAATCATTCTTATCTCTCATTTCCTCTGTATAATACCTAGTGAGGTCTTTATCTCGCCTCTGTTGAGAAAGCTTGGCTGTGTTTGTATATGCGTGCCATCTTTTTTTTGTGTGTGTGTGGGGTTTGTTGCTGGAGGGGAGGGGAGGTTGGCGGCACCCTGCTGTGCGAGAGAGAGAGAGAAAGTTGTGCAGAGATGCAACTGTCTTTCTGAATGACAGCGCACTGCTCACTGATACAGCAGTGGGTGGGTGACAGACAGTTCAGCTCATCAGGCCAGCATTGCACAGACACGCACACAGGCACATACACACCTTTTTTTCATTCAGTGTGCCTCTTTTACGTAATTGTCTTAAAAACAATGTATACAGTATAGTTTTGTATATATTTACACTTTCTTCAACATCTTAGTCGTCATCTAAGAAAAAAACATCACTGACACCGTGCTCTTGTCTCACAATACACAGTAGATTCTTTTATTCTGTCTTATATCACCCTCCTCTCTCAACACGTTTGACTGCACTTGAACTATATGTCAGTAGTAAAGGGAAGTAGATATATAGGTGTGTGAGTCTGTGTGTGTGCATGCGTTTCCTCTCTTTCAAAGTCTGTAGGGGCAGATAGAGCTTTCTCCACCTTCTCAGCCAACCTCCTGCAGCAGGCTTGGGTCAGCCTCTCTTTGTCTGTGTTTTTGCGTGTGTGTGTGTGTGTGTGTGTGTGTGGTATGTGTTTTTATTTGTTGGAGGCTCCAGGCAGAGGCTGTCTGGCTTAACGGACGTGTTGTGATCAGACCATGCCTCTGCCTTTAGGCTAAAGCACACTGGGCCCCAAAGAGTGCTCAGAATCAGTCAGTGTGCAGCTGTCAAGAGCAGTTTAAGCAAGTCGGGCTCCAGTCGCTCTTCCCTGGTGGGAGCGTGGGATGCCAGTTTTGACAGATTTGTAAGCTCAGTAAAGGTTGAGCCAGGAGGTTATAGGGGGTTTTTGACATACAGCAGGTCCTCATTTTTCTTTTTCTTGAAATCAGCCTTTAATCAGTTCAGACAAGGATCACCAATGTCAGTTTATTTTAAGTGCTTGATTGCATGTATTTCTACATTGTTTGGTGCAAAAATACTTCACCATTTTATTGCAAGCTTATATTCAGCCATATTATTTTGATCAGACCCTTTTGAATAGACAGCGAGATTCTCTTTGTCCCTCTTGCTTGTTCACTCGCTGTCCTGGTTTTCTCTTGCCCACCCATCCACTGACTGACACATTTAATCAAGCCCATCACTGAGACTTTCTTCTCTGTTACACACACAGACACCAGTATCTCTGACACAAATACACACACACTCAGACAGGCAGACACATGCACACACCTAGGTGGATCAACTTCCTGAAACATATAATTTTGTGGTTTAGATGGAAATGTGCCCTATCCAGGTGTCCCCCCTGCACCATTCCTCCCCCTCACAGACAAAATATCCAAATTTGTGTGTGTGTGTGTGTGTGTGTGTGTGTGTGTGTGGGTGTTACACCTAGACAAGACTCATTCCCTCTAACCACCTCCCCTCCCCCCTTTTCCTCCTGTACTGATTTGAATGACAATAACCACAGATAAAACCTGTCACTGACAGCATCTCCTCACCTCACCTCAGAGGCTGGATAATATCATTTTTCCTTCCCTTCTCTCACACAGTAGCTCTTCCCTATGCTCCTACTAATTGTGTGTATGTATATGTGTATTTAGATAAGATAGTGAGACCTGGGTGGGATATAGCTGCTCTTATATACAACATCACTAGATTAGAATGCAATCACATGAATGCACATGTGAATAATGAAATAAAGATGTGATTTCAAGCAGAATAGTTTGGAATTTTCTGAATACTTGCTCAAAGTTGAAGTTGAAATGGTTAAGGTTCTTATACATGCCAGCTCACTTAAGCAGCCACCTTAAAGGTTTTCAGATCTCACAGTGATTTAGTGTCAGTAAAGAAAAGTGGAAAATGTGGTTTTGTACACAAATAGTATAAAAACTGAATGAATGCCAAGCAACAAGAGGTTGTCTTGTGTATGTCTTGTTTTGTGTCCACACTATTATGTTGTGTCATGCCATTAAATCTGTTTAGATTTCTTCAAATCTGAAGCAAAGCTGTTTTCAATTGCGTTTTAATTGCAACAGCTAGACTTTATTGTGCAATGTCCCGTCTTTTTTCTTAGATCAAAGAGCTGCAAACAGTGCAAGGAATGAGTTGCTTTAAGGTTAAAGTCTGAGAGGACACTTCAGTATTTCTTCACACAAATGATACTTAAAAGTGTGCACTGTTGCAGTCTGAGTTCTGATAGTGAAGTCTCTGTCAGCACAATATTCTAATAGTTAACATCTGCCAGGGAACTACAGCAAATGCAGCGGTACTTCATTTTCTGATAAGATTTTTGCATTGATCAAAAGTTTAGCAAGTAGACACAGGTAACTGTAAAGTGAAAATACTTGAGAAACTAGTCTGTGCAACTACTTGCCCATTTCAAACTTAAATGACTGTAATAAAGACATGCACATCCAAATGCACTCAACTGAGGTTCTGGAGCCATTGACAGAAATGCTTGTTGCAGTAGATGTCTAAAAAGCCCCAGGGATAGCCAAACCAGAAGAAACTAAATGTTCCCACTCCTCTGCTGTCAGTCACATAAATCGCTGCACCATCCATTTGACCCCAGGTAGAAGCCAGGGGTGTTGTGCCCAGAGGGAATGGCACACTCGCTTCCTGTTAACCCTTTGAACATGAGCAGGCCTCACAGCTCTCTCAATCAACCCTGCCTACATCTTATAGCTACACGCACTCTATTACATCTGTCTTTTCATTCTGAACGCACATGCAGTCACTCACGCTCTTTAATATGCATAGGCACACAGGAGTGCATAAAGTTGCACACGTGGCAGAGATGGTAAAAGGTAGAACAATGAAACCCCCCTTCTGACAAGATGGATGTCATCTCAGCAGAGGCACAAACAGGCCCGTGGGGAACGGCGGATTCCCCCGAGAGCAGAGATGGAGACAGAGCCGTGTCGGGGAAATGGAGAGATAAGGAGATTGAGAGATGGTGAGCGGTTTTCCAGAGAGAGAGAGAGAGGACCCACGGAAGTGAGGAAGAGGAGGAGGAAAAAAAGTCAGAATGACTGTGGGATGTTCAGCCATGCTTGTGCTGTCGCCCCCGGGGAGAGCAGCTCTGCCTGTCTCCTTTGATAACGAAACAGAGATGCCAGTTGCACCTCAACTGCCTCTGTACACATGGATGCAAGAGCCTACAGCAGCAGCTGCCATTTTGTGCCAAAGTCTATTCATAGATCTACCTGCCACAGAGACCTGAGCATAGAGCCGCCACATAACCCCCAGTGTCTGCAGAGAGACAGGCTCGGGTATCAAGAGCTGATTTGGAACTTAAAAGAACCTGGGGATTTCTTAAGAAACATGCTTTTCAATTCAGACTTTTCGTTTCTGAAAGTAAGTAAGGACCACCTGTGCTTCTGAATACAACAGTGGTTATGCATGCACCAGTGCACGAGTACAGTTTTTACAATATGGCGGACTATGGCTAGGTCTTCACGGTCTTACATGATGAAGCACTTACTGCAGTGTGGTGTAAGAAGTGTTTTGACATTCCCAGGTGTAGTCATGATTTAAAAGGGTAACTGTGCCCCCAAAGTAAATGATACTAGTGCATGTTTATCTTTTATCCAAAAAGACTCTTCTCACAAGTTATGGCAGCTTAAATCTGCTAAAAATAAAAGTAGCTTTAACTTTCTGCATATTTAGATTTTTTGGCAAATGTAGAAATGTACAGTTTGCATTCAACAGAAACTGGAACTGAGAAGCAGAGTAAAAATCAGAATCTATAAAACCAGCCCGAGCCTCACAGTACTCACAGTCTATGGAAGTTTAATCACTCAGAGGAACAGCTGTGTGCTGCCTGTTTGCCAGTTTGTGCCAAACTCTGTCTATTATACTTCCTGATGCCTCACTTTTCACTCTCATCACAGTGTCCCTTTGAAGTTTATAGACCATTATCTGTATCAGTGATTGGTATGTGTACTGCAAAGCTTTCATACTGGATCTTATCAGAAGCTGTATGTCTTCATGACAAGTGCCTATCTGTGTGTCTGCCATGCGATTTCTGGTGTATGATGAGGCTTTGAAAACATTTTGCTGCGTGCTTCCACCTCAGAGCTGGAGAGGCTTATTGCCCCACAAGGCCATCACCTCTTCTATATTACTTGCGAAAATCATTGTGCAATTGTTGTGTGTTTTTGTGCGGCCGTGTGTACATGTGCGAGCGCAAAAGCCATTTCAGACGGCTGTCAGCATTTATTTCTTCCTCTCAAGTACAGAGCCAAGCCCAACACTATCCACCATTTGCTGCCATGCACTGGTGTGTGCCATGTGTGTTGAAGTGGTGGGCGTATCTGCACTTATGCCCGCTTGCATGAAAAGCTGAACATGTGCGTATGTCTTGGAAACTATTATATCCACTTAGCAACCCTTGCTCCATAGTTGTGTCCAAATCCTCCACGGATGCGCAAATATTATTGAAATTTGGAATGTTAGAAAGTAAATGAAATATTAAAACTCACAAAAAATGTATTCCTTAAGACCCCTTGTTCCTAGAAGACATTTTCTAAATGATTCAGTAGATAATGAAATAGAGGCAGCTGCAGCAAACATCAGTGAATTCAAATTCCAGTGCATATTTCTTTTTATAATTTCTAAATAAATATGTTTTAAAGCTACAAAGAAAAGTATCTGAGTTCTTCAGGTGTTAGGAAAGGTCACTTCCACTTAAATTTGAAGATACACAAATATGTTGTTGGCATTCAGTGTCTCAAGGGTTTAGAAAAAGCTCAGAGACTGCTTGTTTGAGCTGCCATGTAAGTTAGGGCCCACGCTTTTGCAGCTGCAGAGACACCACTTAAACCAATGTATTCCTTTTGTATTAGACCCTTGAAGTGATTGTACGTGTCTATTGGTAGAGAAGCTGTGCACACCTGTTTTTCATGTGTCAGCTTGAGCTGTGATGTGATCTGGAATTTGGAGGCAGGCACCAGGATTTTGCATAATTCAGCACGCAAGGAAGGAAAGAATAGCAAACAATAGCCTGCAGTTGTAGATGGGGGGAGCAGGTTGACACTGTGTTTTGTTGGTTTAGTATGTTAGACTGAGCTTCTCTTTGTGTTTGGGTGGCAGGGGCTTTGAGAAAGAAGGGTGTGTCTGCTCCAACTTCCTTTCACTTTTAACTGTCATCTTACCCCATATAGCTCCTTTCCATTTTCTCTTTCTCAGTTTCTGTTATGTTTGTCCTCAACCACCTGCCAGTCTCACCTGTGCACTTTATACTTTTTCTTTTTACTTTGTTCTAACTTTTCATATACTGTGGGCGTAATTCCTTTATTTTCTAATGAGCTAGAATGCAGTCTATTTCCCCTCTCAGTATATAATACATGCCTGTACAGATTCATTAATCATTAAGAATAATTTCTCTACTTGTTTGTTTACATTCCACTATACTGTTCATTAGCATCTCTCGTTCTTCAATGCCTTTCTTCTCTACAGCTACTCTCCCCTACTGTGTATGCATCTGTACATTATGTTACATTCACATTATGGCAGAATATTCATCAGAATGAGTTGATGCCTCAAAGCAACGTGTTCATATTTTTTAAATGCCACTAATTGGCATGATTGAAGTTTTCCAAACACTCTGAATGTCCATGATAAGTTTTTTTTTTTTAAGTGTTTGGCATTCAGTAGACATATCCAGACATTATGGTGACACAACAAACAAACCAGTTATCTCCTGAGGTTGTATTTTGTTCATTACTGCAGTTTGTCAGAATCTCATTTTTCTATATGGTTTTATATATATGTGTCCTACTATTTTAGCTGTGTTATTTCTACTTTTCCATTGCTGATTATGAAATTATTTATTTGCATAATTCTTGTGAAAGCACACTACCTTGCATCTAGTCAAGGTAGTGTGTCTATATATAATGCTAATTACATCACAGTCACCTATGGGATTTGATCAATCATATGTGTCTTTTCTCTTTTAGTGTCATAATCAGTTTAAAGATGAGCCCAGATTGAAACACAATGACAACTAAGTGAAGGTGTTAAATTAAGTAAATAAAGTGTTAAATTGAACAGAATTTTTAAATTCTATTTTTAAATTAAAAATAGATAGTTAGATTTCACGTTATTATTTTACATTCCTCATCCTACTGTACATAATTTGAGAGGTAATTTCTCTCTCTCCCTCCCTCCCTCACACACACACACACACACACACCTGACCTTAATTATCATAACTGAATGCCTAACCTTAATCCTAAAACCAAGTTTTAAACATTAGACTGCCATTTATACATGTGGGTTCCAGCATTTCACTCCCCACAAATCTGCCAGACCCTACAGGTTTAGTTGGCTTCCAGTTTTTGGAGGCCAGGAATAAAGTAAAACAAGCCCACACACCTAAACAAGAGTCAGTCATACAGTTTGACTTTTTTACTCTCTCCTCCACTCAGCCTGATTGGGCAGACATAAAATGCAAAGATAGATTCAGCACTCACACACAAACACAGACATACACACTCATGCACACACACAGGGCTACATACCCAGATTTCCTCTATGATACAAAAAGTCACCATGAATAATGGATAATACCTGTGTTTTCAGAGACATCAAAAAACAGACAGATGGAGATGGACAGTGAGAGAGAGATGCAGACAGTGTGTGTCGAGTGTGTCTTTGATCCGCTGCCTAAAATGACTGTATTATTGTACTGTTTGAGAGGAGTACTGAAGGAGCAGGCGCTTTGTGTGTGTGTGTGTGTGTGTGTGTGTGTGCGTGCGTGTGGAGTATTTTGTGCATTCACATCATTTTTGTCGTGTGTGAGTGACAGGCAGAACATATTCATTAGTGTCGCTGTTTCCATCGAGGAATGAGATGAATTGACGGTTAAAGGTCAGGAGGGAGATGAGCAGGAAGTGGGGAGAGCAAGAAAGAGGTGCAGTGAGCTGATGGGGTGATTGAGGGGAGAGTAAGAGCAGGTAGAATAAAACCAGATGAGAAGCAGGAATAGAATAGGAACAGAGAGAAACAGCAGAAAATAAGGAAAAGGGACTTTAGTGCCATAAGAAATAGGAAATCCTGAGGATCATATCTCTGTGAAAGGAGGGTATTGAAGTAACAGCAATAATTATTATCAAGTACAAAGAAGATGACAGAGAACCCCCTCTACGCTCCTGTGCCACTAAACCAAACCTTAATGGTCTTAATGGCTCCGCACCTCCCAAATGTAAAGGCCTTTTGACTAAACTAACTGCACCCCTTTATTTTTCTTAGTATTTTTGAGTGACAGCCCATTTTGCTACTTCATTAAACATGGCATAATTAGCACTTAAGCAAGAGTGGGTGGTGCTCACTGATTATCATATGTGCTGCCTGTCACTTGTTGACAGAGAAACAAAAGAACTGGTCTTTCTTCTGTAATGAAATTGTTTGCTTAGTGAGTGCCATTTCGCTGCGTCTAAATTTAGAAAGTTTTGTACCGATAATTCATCATTTGTTTTGTGCTCCGTTGTGATCAGTAAGAGATGAAATATCTGTCAGGATAAGTTTCACTGCAGCTCCCCTGGATTGAGTCAGAAAAAGTTCTGAAGTCAGTTTAATTGAGAGACTCGGAGAGGAAACAGGGAGTTCAGATTAAGAACGTCTCCATCCGTTAGTCTTGTGTCGATACAGACTTGTCAGTCAATCCATATCTGTATCGATCTATTGTCAGTCCCAATGTTACCGACCCAGGCTCTGCTTAATGCCACACAGACACACACACACACACACACGCACACACACACACACACACACACACACATACACACTCAGACAAAGAAGTATATGCAGAGTCTGTCCATCCACAGGGAATCTGGGTATGATGTAGCTGTCTTCTCAGACACGTTTCGGCTTCAATAATTAATCCATTACCTCTATCCTAACTACTTCTGTCCTCTTTCTTTTACTGTCTTTGTTACTCAACTCTCCTCATATCTGTGTTGGACTTTCCCATCTGTTCTTTTATGCCCACAATCCACATTTCATCTGCTTTACATCTGAGATTACAGTTGGGTATACCGTATATGCTTATATATCATTGCTTCTTCTCTTTACTGTACTGTACTCCCCCCCTTGACCTTTGCCTGGACTGTCAAACTTTGTGTAAAAACTGGAAATGCTGGAAAGTTCTAATGTCCTTGAGAAAAGTCCTGAAGCTATTATATTTATATTGAATGAGATTGAAATCCCCAAGCTCATCTGTTTACCTCCCCTCTCTCTTCTTCTTCTTCTCTTTCTCTGTAGTGCCATCCCTGATCAGTGAGCTGCGAGCGGAGAAGATCGAGCAGAAGAGCATAACTTTGGTGTGGAGGGCGCCCTCCTACCCAAACAGCAGCCGCACTGAATATGAGGTCAAATACTACGAGAAGGTAAATCCACTGTTACATTATCTGTCTGCACTGTCATCACCTGTCAAGACTTATAACTATATACAGTAGCCCATTTTTCAACTAGTAATAAGTAGTAGTAACTAGTAATTTTGTATCCATGTTTGTTCTTGATATAAATTTGCAGCTAAGGGAATGTGTTAAGTTTTTTTCTATATGTGTCACCCTTGTAGAACCCAAGTGATACACTGGCATGACTAATATTATTCACCAGTGTTATTAACACAATTATATTGGTATATTATGCATATATTTGGATCAATAAGTAACAATAACTTGCAGAGATGTAAATGCCAACTGCATCACTGTCAGACAGCTTTATCTTCCAGAGACTTTCCAAGTTTATTTTTCAAGTGTAAAATGTTCAGGGCCTTGTTTCACAAATCATCCTAAAGTTAAGTTGATCGTGAAATTCATCTTACAAACCTTTAAGTTTAAGAGGTGCCTCCCAAAAGCGTTGTTTCCTGATGGTAAATCATCAGGTTCCATATGTTCTCTTTTAATTTATAGTGTGTACACTGGTCCAATAAAGAAATAATGACAGAGTGACATTCATAATAAATGACCTGGCTATTGATGAAACTCATAAAAGCTGCAACTGTTTCATTTCAGGTTAATGTGAGCCTGTGCCTCCAGCAGCAGCTAAATTGATCGAAGTTTACTTTCTTAAACATACTTCCACTCAGGAACATTAATTATAAAGGGCGGTGTGCTGAAAGCTTTAGACTGTTTACTGCACATTAAGCTTCATTTTCGTAACAATTCCAAGCATAAAACTCAATAGTGTCCTTTCATTAGACCCTCCCTGCCTCCTCCTGCTTTAATGTAGGCTTTCTATTAAAAGCAGAGTCACTATAAAGAAGAAGTCATTATACAACTGCTTTTACAGGCTGAGTAGTTTGCCTCATGACAAGTAAACTGGACTTCATGTGTAAAATTTATGGAGTGCCCGTTTAAACAACAACATCAACAAAAAGACTTCGCTAAAAGTAAGAGTTACCATCCAACATATAATTATTAGATTTTTTGAAACTCTCAAATGTCACTATCAGTGTCAGCCCAAAAATCCAGTATAATTCAGGTTCTAGTTGGTCTCCATGGTGACGGTGTAGACACTAAAATCATCTCATTTTTTCTTTTGCTAACATAAGTAATATTCTAATAGTTATGTGACTTTGGAGAAAATCAGCAGTGGGGTTTTTACATTAGATTGAATCATTGTCTTGAACTGCTACTTACATCTTGTTCAAAATCATCATGTATTTATTTGTGCATTTCAAGGCCCTTTGATGTGTAAACATGAACATTTCCTTTAGCTTTTATGGATAACCAGTGTAATTTCATCAGCCTTATCACGTTCATTTAACATAGCACTTAGTCAGATTGCAGCCGCCCCATCAAGAGTCATAGTCTTCACAGTCAAATCTGTCATGCACGTAAACCACAACTGTCACACTCACGCCTCTCCATTTTCGTACACTGCATTTTCTGGCAATGCCAGGTCTTTGTATTTGGCTGTGTCACATTCTCACCCTTTTTCACACCTCCTTCTCTTCTTTATGCTTCACCATATTTAACAAAGCCCTGCTCCTTACTGCTCTACTCCCACATCTTTAGGGGAAAAAAAGGAAAGATTTAGAGGAGGGATGGACAAGGAAAGACTTGAGAGAGGAGAAAAGATAACAGGAGGTGTAGCACATTCTGAAAGAGAGAGAGATGCCGGTTTGATAACTGAGGGAGAGAAAAGGTTAGAGAGGGTATTAGGGACAGATGAGGGGAAGATGACTTGGCGATAAGATGCTTGTAAGAGCACAGTAATAGAAAGAAATGAATGAAGTTGCTTTGTGAGACAAGGTGCAGAATAAAAGCAGGAGGGGAGCAGATGAATGGAGAGAGTGTAAGGCATAGATGGGGAATAACTGAGAGTGAGATGGGCAAGTTGTTGAAAGGCCATGAAATGAAAAGGCAATACAACTACACTTTCACAAAGAGCCTATTAAAGTATAAAATATGGCTTTGCTTAGTCAGTGTATAGCCTTATTCCTCCTTCAATTTTTTTGCCAAGTTGCAGCTTTACAATTTGGGCCCACATACTGCACCGCCTATTGATATTTTAGAATCACTTGTTAAACATTCAATAACACTTCTTGATCATAACAAATAACAACATTGTTGATGATAATAATGACTAACAATGGTAATGACTGATGATTAATGCGCAGTTTATTCATAACTTGACATTAGAACATCATCACTGTTTTACTCCCACCAGTCTTTTCTGAGAACTCATGTTCCCTCCTCTGTTCATCTCTCCCATCCGTTACATATTAGCTCATTCCACAGGACCCAGTCATTATACAGTAGCTGCCATTTTCTGTCTCAGTTAATCTATCTTTATTTGTGCTAATCTCTCTGACTTTCTTCTCGCTTTATTCCCTACTCATGCAATTCTTTTCTTGTATGTACATGAACCAAAAAAAAAGAGTCTACACAAGTCTACAGTCATGCTAGCATCTCTGTGAGGCTGTACTTCTGCACAGTGGCTCTTATAGTTACATACTAACATCAGCATGCTGACAATTTCAGTGCTAATTTATCCTGAGGGGGACATGAATGTCTGTACCAGATCCCATGGCAATCCATCTTATAGTCATCAAAACATTTCAGCTGTAACCACAGACCTCATGGTGGCGCTAGGGGAGTCAAGGGATCACCACATTCATTAGGATTCACCCTCCGGGCACCATGGAATTCTGTACCAAAATTCGTGCAGTCCGTTCAATAGTTGTTTATATATTTCAGTCTGCTGGACCATCAGTCTGACCTCGCACCTGTGCATGGCTAAAAATCAATAAAGACCACACATACAGCTCCAGATTCTCATAACCACATGCAAGTCGTTTTTTTGCAAACATGGGCACACTCACATGCTTGACCGCATTTACTCACTTTACCATGATTACCTCTTTCTACCCTCAATCATAAACGCTGCGATACAAGTTCAGCCTTAATTGGAGTGGTCTTGTTGACATGCAGAGGCAAGTCATGCAAAGATTTAATAAGGACTATTTGTTGAAATAAGGCAGAGATGGGAAATGGATTGCACCGAGCAGGCAAAAGCAAACAGACAACAAGTGGAGTAATTATGGTAATGTGTGTCACCTACTCATTGCCCCCATTGTGCCCACTTGTGCAGGGTATCTCATTGTCACAGAGTGGAACAGATGAGCACCATCTTTGATTTATTTTCTGAAGACCTCTCTAATGAATAGAGTTGTGCTTTTATCACTGTCTGGATTTTTCATTATTTATTTCCAAAGCACAGAGTGATACTAATTTATTGAAAGCAGGTGAAAGAAGTCTACTTGGCCTCAGAACTTTGTCTGACTCTTTGAAACTTTGCTTGACTCTTTGAAACACAGTTTTTCTCAATAAATGAAACATTACCAAAGCCCTTGATTTGATTGCAAAACAGTCTCACACGTTCCTCAGCCTTACAAACTGTGCGTTGGAAATTAACAAGGCCTCTCACAAATGGATTCCACCTACTCGTCTCACTCCTCCTCCCGTTTCTCTCTTTCTTTGTTTTGTCTGTCTCTCGCTTCACTTTCCGTCTCCACAGGAACAAAAGGATCAGAGTTATTCTACTGTGAAGACTGCTGCCACGCGGATCAGTGTCAACAACCTCAAACCTGGCACCACATATGTCTTCCTCATCCGCCCTTTCTCCACACCGGCCTCCTCCTCGTCCCTGTCCTCCTCCCCGCTCTCGTCCTCTTCCTCTTCATCCTCTGCCTCCGCTTCCTCCTCCTCTACTTCCTCCTCTTCTTCTTCGTCCTCCTCCTCTTCGTCCTCCCCCTCCTCCTCCTCCTCCTCTTCTCCGCCGCCCATTGACTAACGGAGCATACAGCGCTCCCCTGGAGCTGCAGACACTTGGCGAGTGTAAGTAGCCATTTTGCTCCCCCTCCCCCCTTCTCCTCCTCACTTACTCTCTCCTTTCTCTTCACTCCCTCCTCTCAGCACCGCCAGGCAGATTGGGATAGGGGGTTTGTGTAGGCACCTGGCCAGCCCACACAATGAGACGTGCTGCTAGTGTGACAGAGATAGGGAGAGACAGAAAGGGGGATTTGACTGTGTCTGAGATTATGTGTGAAGATTCAAGATTTTACCAGTAAGCTGTGAAACAGTTCTCCTTTGTTCACGTTGATATTACGTCCCTTGTGCCACCTCAGGGTCTGGTTGGGATTTGTGTCTGTGTGTGTTTCATGTCTTGTACTTGACATAAATTCTCTGTTTAGAACCTTTTATTTATGCAGGAAAGGGATTTGTTGAGCATTCGTAGTCTTAAAAGCGCTGAGCTACTTCACATCATTTACACAGTTTAACTCACCTGAGAGCTGCCCTGCACTACCACCATCTTGTAAAGTTGGCCAAAGACCAGCTCTACCAGAGATTATTTATTTATTTTTAAGCGGATGGGGTTGCACACTTCTTTGTTTTGCTTTAGGGTGAGAGGTCTTAGTTGCACAGTAAGTTTTCGGATGATGCATATTCAGTTTTCTACATTTGCCTCAGGCTAGATCAAGTGTCAGATAAATGATGACCTGACACTCCTATAAAGCAGCAACACAGCAGCCTCTAGTGACCATGTATGAAACGCAGGCATGCATAAAAGATTTTAAACGGTATAAACAATACATTATCATAATCCCTAATCACCTGATTGTGACATTTATCTTTCAAGGGAATAATGCATTAAACAAGTATAAGTATTTCAAGGTTGATTGTAAGCAAACAGTTGAGTTGATTGGAGTTGATTGTTGTAAATAGTTTGCAGGTGCACAGCTACCATACAAACCTGTTCACATTTTAATGTATGTTTTTTTGGTAAGAATATTCATATTAAGGTGCTGAAGATTGCCATTCATATTTATGAAGATAACTTCTTTCTGCTCTATGTTCTGCTGTGTCCCAGGATAGTATGAATAATTTTGAACCTTCTGTTAAAGTTCAAAATGATTCTTGACCTTGGAAACAGCAGTTGACAAAACAATCGCTGTTTTCGTTAAAAGTACAAATGATTACAAGGTCGACTAAGCTGAACTTCAACTTTGCATATAAAAAGCAGAAATGAGATACTCTACAATTCCATGACAACTAGCAAACTGGCAAAACTGGCATTTGCAGATAAAAAATAATGCAATGTGATTGAAAGCTCCCCAACAGCTACTAAGTGGACCTTAAGATGAGATCATTTTGTCAGTTACTCTAGTTCTGATTTACTACTACCGTCATCAACAACAAAAAAAGTATACAGTTAGCCTTGGAGGTGCCATATTATTTCCATTCCTTTGAGTCAATGCAGTGGAAGGGAAGCTATGTAAATCTTTCAAACAGTGTAATATTGATGGGTCAAGTGAGAATATTAATGATGTGAGGGTCATGGATTTCTGTAATAAGAAAATGTCAGTTTACACTCCACTCTAACCAAACACCTATCAGATTAATTCAGCCTTTAAGGTCACAGCCTTATTATTTGCTCTCATCTCCTGTTCTTGTTCACACTTACGCTGTAATTGAATATATGAGCACTGCATGTCAGTGTGTCAAATTGTGTAGTTATGGTGTGATGGTGAGCATGTACAGTGCACACATTTTCCAGTGGTTTTTGCTGAGCAGGGTTGGGTTCTGCGCCCACTTCAGTTAAGATGTCTCGTTTTTGTTCTAATGTGTAATTGGTGTGTTTTGTCCTTTCCAGTGGCGCTGGCGTCCAGTGAACAGAACCCAGTGGTGATCATAGTCGTGGTGTCTGTGGCTGCTCTGATCATGCTGCTTTCCATGGGAGTTGGGCTTCTTATCTGGAGGAGGTAGATATGAATACACAGATGTGAAAATAATTAATTCCCTACTCATTCTGTCATTCTCAGATTTTAATACCTTTAACATTTTACACAAACACACACTGACATGCACATGTGTACAAATGCTCATAGTCTCAATCACATATTCAACTGTCACACACTCCCCCATTATAATCCAGTAATCCAGTCAAAGGAGGAGTTCCTCCATGAAAGGAATGCGCAGTGACGGCGAGAGGATGGTTGAAATTACACCATCACCATTCACTCTCAGCATCGTTTAATATGCAGCATAAAGAAGTCAGCTTGATAATGGTGCTGTCTGCGCTGAGGGGGAAACGTTGGCAGGGTCAAAACCTCCTTTGATCATGATTTTTTGGAGGGAGTTCATAGGTTGTTGCTATCTAATTAGTTTTCAGATAGAGGAGTGGGAATTGTAAAACAGCAATGCAACGAGAGAGAGGTTAGAGCAGTGTCACTTGCATAACAGCTGACACATGGTTTATTCAGACCAATAGGAGCTTCACAGCTAGGGGCATATAAAGAGTTCAAAAGTCTTTTATGCTTTTTATAATAAAAGTGAACAGTTCAACTTTATTATTTCACCACATTTTCCAGTAACTAAAGATACTCATTAAAGATAGCTGGTGGCAGGTGACCACACTGACTTTCTACACCAGTTAATAGCCATGACCTAATATTATTATTATTATTAAAATAAAAATTCTTTCGATTGAAAGAATTTCTGTGTTTGTAGAAGTAGACCATTCAGACTGCAGCAATCAGTGTCAGAAGCTTTATTTCAATATTTCAAATAACATTTAAAGTGGTGGTCTGGTACACTTAGGCTAAAATACTGAGGTGCATGAATCGTACTGTAGCCCTTAACATGGAAATCAGTCTAGTATAAAATTAATTTAAGCAAGCAACTACGTGCTATGAAGGAATGATTTTTTGATTGAAAACTGTAAAGTAGGATAGTTTAAGCACACATCCCCTGAACCACTGCAAAGATTTTCACAGTCTCAGGTGATTAGTGGACATTGCTGCTGTGTTCCAGTTATTACAGAACTGTTCTTACATTAGTACGTCTGACACCACTTTTCTACCAACATGGAATGGGTTTGTGCACCTGATTTTAAAATTAAGTGGTTTGAAGCCAAAAAGTTCCTAGCTAGAACCCAGAAATACTGGCCACAGTTTGGAGGTTGAATCATTATCGCTGATATCAATTGGCAATTAACACTCATAAAACAAAGTTTTAAAAGTGTAAAAACAAATTCAGTGTTTAGGTTGATCAAAGCAACATTCATGTTTTATTAGAAGAAATGCAGAATGGTCTATATGTAAAGGGCAAGTACTGTATATCTGCACCACCTGATTCCTGTGTCACAGTTTGTGATCCCTGAAAGCTTTATTTTTCCTTTATGAATTTGTCTTTGAAGTTTATGATACTACTAAACTTAAAGTCATACAAAGTCGAACAATCAATTAACTAGTGCAATAAACTTCCTGTTTCAGCTCGATATTGCTATTCTGTGTTATCTCAGGCTTTTTAATACATGTTTTATTGTCTTGTTTGTTGCACTGTCTTTATCTGTCCATATACTTGGATGTTTTATTCAGCTGAGCAGATAGAGGGGGGAGAGTGCATTTCTGCTTCCCGTTCCAACCACTTTGCTCTTTGACTCCTGTCCAGTTCTATATTCTGCCAGCGCGCCTCACACACGCCTCCACACAGAAACACACACACAGACTCTCACAATTCATACCATACACTCCATCACGCATGCAGGCAAATGAGTAGGCAGCACATATCTACTCCCACACAGTTAACACTTGTACACACGTGGCCAGAAACACACAATTGTTTTTTTTTTTTTCGTTTAATTTGGCTGGGATTCAGTTGATATCTATGCAGGGAGATTTTCAGATACGCTGTGGGAGCATTTGTTTGCATAGATTGTGTGCATTCTCTCTTGCTTTCCTCCACACACACTCACACACACAGATCTACATCAATGCCACCTCTCAGCCAGATAAAGTAAAGCTTGCCTTTTCCACAGGTACGCCTACCTGTGTAAAGAGGGGATTGTGATAGAGAGACCACCAGACCAATTCCAGATACACACAAACGGCGCAATGATGGAGCCAATCAGGTGCAGAAATGGGTTCTATTCATTCACAGCAGCACCATACAAGCTGGTGCTGTCAGTCAAACACCTATAAAGGAGTATATGGGAGTAGATTTAGACACCATGTGAAGGAACAGCACTGCAGTAGAAAAACACAGAATATGCAAAAATGTGCTTACTCTCAGTACACACACATAAGTATTTAAATACATTCTTGCTTTGAGGAAAGGCAACATCATCCCCCTCATGCACAGCGTAGTAGTGAATAATAATGCTTATCTTTCTCTCCTTTATTTCCATCACTGCTTTCATTGCAAGTGGTCTCCATTGTTCATCGCTGCTGGACCATTAACTTGCTCTTTATGTTTTGCATAGAGACAAAGAGGGAATGGCTTGATGCCTCAATTACTATGCTCTCGTGTTTGCAAAGACAGCCAGCTCCCGGCTACGGCTGCAGGGTCTCAGTTACATCGATCTGCCTGCTCACACAGACACATGCAAATGATTCCCACTGCAAAGACACACACACACACATGAAGGCACAGTTGCACGCACTTAAGGCATGCATTTACATTTATGGGTATGCACTGGGATGCTTTGCACAGTCCTCAAGCCCATTTCATCAGAAAATCTGGCATCATTTCTCAATTTTGATGTAAAGTATGTGTCAGCAGCTGTAAAATGTGGGTGTGGATTGGTTTTCCCCTCATTTTAAACCATTCTGCCCCTGTCCCTCTGAAGTCTAAAACACACACAGAGCTTTCTATGTCCGATCCTCCAGTATTTTTGCGATTGATCGGTTGGTTGACTGCATGATTAATCATCTGATAATTTCAGTGTCAGCATTCTAAACATCTCTTAGTGAGCCATAGCTAGAAAGATTGGCTCTTTAGGTTAAGATTAAGGTGAAATAACAATTAAAACATCAAGTGCAGTATTCCATGTGGTGTGGTTTTGCTGAAGAATCATACTGTTGCACTTTTGGTGCTACAGGTGTCTAATGGCATGTCACTGGCTAAAGCTCCCCTCTCAGGGTCCTCAGTTAGAGGCAAATTATAGTTGATGTACTGGGAAAATTATTCTGAACTGTGCAAGAATAATGTGAAGAACAAAAATGGACTGATGGGACAAAAAAAGAGATGAGGACTTTGTATTTTCCTCTCTTTTAAACTTTATCTTGACACTATATCCCGCGTCACATACACACACACACACACACACACACACACACAGATCCATTGGTGCCTGACAGGTTTGAGAGTAGAATGAGCCAAAGTTCCAGGGCATTGCCCTAACATTCTCCAGGAAGCCCAGGCTTGACTGGTCAGTGCAGTGGGATTGTTTACCCTTCACTGGCCTCACCACCGTATGTGTGTGTGTGTGTGTGTGTGTGTGTCTTATGATTGGGTGTGTGTATGTCTATGTCTAGTGAGGTACAAGTTATCTGGAGCAGGAGATGGAGAGGAGATCAAGAAGAAAGGAAAAGCGGGAATTAAAGCAGAGGGTCATTTCATAGGGCCATTGAGTCTTGGCGACACAGTGACAAAAAAGTGGGATTCGGAGGGGGAAAAAATGAGACGAGGGAGAGATGGGTAGGCCAAGAGAAAAGGTCTCAAGCACAGTGGTGTAGTTTTCTGTGTGTCTTGTACAGATCAGTGCTTTCATGTCTCAGAAAGCCCCCCACTATCAGACACAGACATCTTCCATTCTAAATGTGAAAGTTGTCATTCCAAAGGGCTCTGTAGTTTTGGAAATATGTTGCCATGTATTATTCATCAGTCAAATGAATTAAGTATGGACCTGTTCATATTCTTAACCCACACCTAAAACTATAATGTTTTGCCTTTGTGTAAGAAAGGCTGTAGATTAAAAAACTCTGCTCTGAGAAGGAAAATGCTGAATGCGTAGTAAGTTGAATCACTCTAGAAGCAGCACTCGGCAATGGAAGAAAACAAATGTGTCACCATTTTGAATCTTATAAACTAGTCATACTAATGGATAAAACTTATTATGGATAAAAGTTGCTTTATAGAATTCCATCATTTTCCATGTGTTTTGCCCTACATAAGTCTCTGCCGACCTAATTCCTCCCTGCCTCACTTTACCTGTCAGCATGGATTCTATTCCTGCTCTCTCACCTATTATTCATGTCATTTCCATAACTGCACTTTATTTTAGAGGAGAATTCAGGTATGGAGAGGATGGAGTCAGCACTGCTGTGAGTGAATAGGCTTAATTTACATGGCACTGTTCCTTTTTCTGCTTTAAAGTTCTCTCCTGAAAACAGGAGAGAGTGGGATGCATATATGATTTACTTGAAAATTAGCAAAAATTTGAATTTGCTGCATAAGTATGGTAAGGTTAGCGCAAATTCACCATTTACTATCTACTATTCCAATGATGTCATCTAAGGAAAACATGTTGATTCTTAAAAATGAATGTATTTTCCTCAACAAAAATACTGTGAGCTGTTGGTGGATTAGATATTTCACCTTACATGGTTCCCTTTTAAAGATGGGCTCCATGAGAAAGATATCACAAGATACCAAAATATATCTCTTGTGATGTTTCTGTGTTTATTTCCACTATATATATACATATATATATATATACACACTGTCCTAGTCCTAGAGCACCAAAGCTGCAGTAGGAAATAGTCCCCAACAAAAAACTACTGTTTCAGGAAATTACATAGCTTTTTAATGAAAGTATATATTTGTGCCCCCTTTTTAAAGATTTACCTCTTCAGTAGGAGATAACAGGCTAGGGGCTGAGAGCCACAGACAGGTGTCAAGAGACGCACTAATGCATTGTTGGATTTGTTGACAGCAGCAAAAATATAGAGTATGACCAGCCTTATCCTTGAATCTCATCTGCCAAGACATTGCTATGCAGAAAACTGGTGAGAAAATGTAACTTTTTTTATTTCATTAATTACATTCATGCATTCGAAACAAAATGCACTTTCAAAAATCTGTAAACGACAAAGACTAAAACTAAGATGAAAATTTGTGCCAAAATTAACATTTGATGAGACCGAGCTGACAGTGACAGAGTTTGGCCAGAATCTTCAGTGTTTTGGCATCCACACATTCCTTTCTGCCATCTGGTTCCTCGGGAGTGTGAAATTTAGAAATTGGTCCAGAATTCTACGCAAAAGGATTAAATTGGAACCAATTTTGGGAAAAAAGGATATATGTTTTCATAGAAAGGATGATGTACGATTATGTTGTCATTTCTGCATCTTTTTTGGCAGCATCCACCATATTCCAGTGATTAGATTTGAGAGAAAGGAATCATTCAATCCAAAGTTATGTTGACTGACCATCTTTTAAAATAATGAAAAGAGCCAGGATTGACATTGGCACTCCCCCCTCCCCTCCCCTGTTTTCTTCCCAGCAGTGTCTGCTCGAGCTCCTCCAATGTAACTCCTGCTAGTGTGGTGCTGCTCTCGACCTCCTTCTCCACTCTTCCTCCTCCTCCTCCTCTTCTTTCTCCTCTTCCTCCCTTCACACAGCTGATGCCCAGGTACACTGGCATGCCTGCACTCCCCCACAACCAGTTTCTTTCTCCTTTCATTTCCCCCAGTTGTCCTGCCATCTCCTCTCTCCCTCTGTGGTTTCTTTTCTCCTTTTTCCAGCTTCTTCTCATATCAAGAGAATGATAATAAGCCAAAACCATTCCTCCGTTTTCTTCCCTTTTTGTCAAGCTATTTGGCCCAATTCCATTTATATCCTCAGTATTGCACTCTGCCACGACATGAAATGAACTTAAAAATGTGATGGAGACTGTTACTGGTGAATTCATACCCGAAAAGAAGCCAGCCACCAAAAAGAACTACTTTGCATCTGCTATTTCATTTTTGTCACTTCTGTGACATTTCAAAAGAAGTAATGGAAATGGTATCAAGTCATGCGACTTTGCCTTCATGCAGCCCTGCCAATTATTCTATTTCTTCCTTATTTCCCTTCTCCAAGGCTTGGTGCCCCCTCGTCTCCTTGTTTCCTTTATATCACTTGACTCATCCCCTTAAGTCTGTTATTTCTCTACTTCTGCTCGGTGTTTTGCTCATTTGCCTCTTGTCGGTCCCTCAACTCGTCCTGCGGTGTGTCCTAGCTGCAGTTTTCCATCACTGCCTTGCTTCCTTAATCTGTAGCAGCCGTTCATATCCTGCGCTCCTCGTCTGTCTTTCTCTCCCTGCCTCTTCCTCTGCCTCTAACCGTGTACTTTATGGGCTATGCTGTGTGCCTCTCCAACTGTTTCTCCTTCCTTGCATACCCTTCTGCCCAATTATCCTCTTACCCGTAACCTCTTATTTTCTTGTCACTTCCTCTGCTTTTCCATCTCCCGACTTCCTTACATTTATTCTCAGCAATTTATCTCCTGCTTTGCCCTCATCGCCTTGCCATGTTCCCCCATTTGCTCCCTTACCTCTCCTTTCCCCTTCCGTCTGTTGCATCTTGTTTCTCTTGGTACCGTCATGCCCTCGGTCCTCATCTCCCTCCCATCCTCTCCCCCTCGCTCCCCTTTCCGCTGTGCTCCCTTATCTATTAATTCTTGTCTCCTCTCCCCTGTCTGGTATCTCATGCCCTTAGGAGCTGTGCTGCATGTGTCTGCTGGTGTGTTTTGACAGACAGGGTCCTGACCTTGTCTCAGACCCCACTGCTACACAGGCTGAGGGATGTGTCAGCTTCACCCTCGTTCACGTCTCCCCCGCGCAAAAACACTCACAGGGAACACGCACATGCAAAATAATTCAGTCCTGTAAAGGCACGCACACAGCGTTTGCACGTACGCACTTGTGGGCAAACGCCACACATACATATTCATGCGTGCGCACATGTAAAGAAACAAATACAAGCACCAACACAGACACACACAAAATGTTAAGTCCATCAGGCTCTTCTGTGAACTTCCTCTCAGCTGTGCACCGGTTCTGTGTGAAGTGCTGATGTGTTCTGGCATTCACATTAACACACAGCTCCCTGAGCAGATATGATATTTCCCTGATGATATTTACACACAAACGTACACTCACGTCCAGGTCTACCTGCATGATTGATTTTGTATGTATAGAATGTGCGCCTGAATGTCATTAGTCTTCAAATCATAACTTGGCATGTTGCAATTGTAGCTTCTTTGCCAGAATGGCTGTGTCTATTTTTTTTTTTAAATCCCTACAAACCTGACCACCAGTCACTGTCATTACTGTATGTTCCATGTTAATTTCTTGCTATGATGTGTGCAAATATAAACACACGTACAAACATGTGTCATAAATGTCATAAACCACACAGTACTGTTGAGGACTGCAAAGAGTGTGTGTTTTCATGTACTGTATATCTAGGTTATATTCTATCAGCACCCTGTCTGTTAGAAGGACCTCTTATGTAGTATAGATTTTACCATCAATACTTTCTTCAGTTCCTTGGCTGTATTCCTCCTGTCTTGTTTTTCATCCCACTTTCTAATCCAAGTAAGCATGGTGCTGGCCAGCCAGAGTGTCTGTTCATCACTGTTGTTAATCTGTCACTTACAGTGCATGTGTGTGTGTGCGCCAGTGTGTTTCTGTGGATTCTGTGAGTATTGAGCGTAAAGAGCCAAGTTTTCCTCTAAGCCGAAAAGCCATCAGCAGTCAGATCATAGAGAGCTCTCTCCTCTCTGGACCTCCTGCGGTGGCGAGGGATGAGAGATAACAGTGTGTGCATATACGTGTAGAAAGTACGGTTGCCCGTGTGTGTACGTGTCTTCATCTCTTTCATAAAAACTCCATCAGGGTGAGACAACAATAGCGTATCCATTCCAGGCCGATCAGCGTGCGACTCGCTCAAATCAGGCAGGATTTCTACTTATTCAGCCTCAGATCTTTCTGTTGCTCATCAGTGCCATCGCATCAGGGGTCTTTTTGAATCCCTCTCTGTATCCTTTCCATCTCCACTATCAATACTCTTGTCTTCACTTGCTATCATCTCGCAGATATTGCACATTCTATATAATCTATTATGTTGCAAAATAAACAGCGTCTGATGCTTGTATTTGTTTTTGTGCCTGCCAGCTGTGGTAAAAACACTGTCTGATGCCAGTCTTTGTTTCTCTTTGTAGACAATGCGGCTACAGCAAAGCATCTCAAGAGGGAGACGAGGAACTTTACTTCCAGTGTAAGTGACAACGGTGATCACTCTATTATACCACAGATGTGTGAGTGTGTGTAAACTGTGTGTTTTTATGTTCAAACTCTGCGGGAAGGGGTAGGAATCTATTCCATATGCCGGAATGTATGTGAACACACACACGCATGTGCATTGCAGATGACTTTTGAGGCATTAAGTAGCACCACGGCATTAATTCTTAATTCTGAGTGCATGCTTAGCCAACTCTGAGCACACTGACACACTCCATTAGGTGGTGTGTGCGGCTGAGTTTGATGGGGAGAGATTGAAATCAGGAGGAGGGGAAAGATAAAGACCCGGAGATGGGGGGGGGTGGAGGGTGGAGGGTGGAGGGGGGGGGGGGATAAAAGCTCCAGCACAAGGCAGGCAGCAGCCACGCCAGAGATTGCACTCCCAAAACAGGACATTAAATGTTGTTGTTGTTGCATATCATGTTGTACAAGGTTGTAAATGCTGCTTTTTTAAAACTCTGCTCAGAAAGCTCTCAATAGGCTTTTTGTTTGACAGTGACAGAATGGAAGTAGTTTGACATATCTCTCCCTGTTTGTGCGTAAGTTTGTGCCAGTGCTTTGCTAATATGGTGGATGCATGTGTGTTTTTTAGTTTCCGTGTGTGTGTGTGCGCACGCACGCAGTTTTGTAATTTCAGCGTATGTGTGTGGGCATGTGCGTGCTCATTTGTGTTGTTTAATCTCCCAGCATGCTGAGCCCTCTGGAGAGGTTTGGTGCACTATGCCTGATGAATGATGAGCTGAAGCCATGCGGCTGGGAATTAAATCTGCCCAAACAAAGACATGCCAACAGCTGACAAGCACGCAATACACACACACACACAAAAACACACACATTTTTGGCCTGCTTTTCAAGCACACACACACCTTTCTCTGTAGACCCATGGACACTCACATAAACAGGCTCAAAGACATTTTTTTGTTCTCTTCATCAACACATGCTCTCTTGAGTCCATTTCCTGTTCCGTGACTGTGGACTCGGTACAACATGCTCTCATTGTGCTGCAGGTCTGCCTTGTCCGAAGACAGGAAGTGTGTGAGGTAGTGTAGCGTCATGTAAGCCTGATTTTTATTTTTTCCTTCTTACCATCTGTTCATCTGCCAAACTCTTAAAACACACTCATTTATAATATTAATGGAAAGACGAGGAAGAGAATGAGTGAATAAATGAGTGTGTGAAGGTAATAAAGTAGGGGAAGAAGGAGAATGAGTGAGAGAAGGAGGCGTAGTAAGAGGTAGGAAGGACTGAGTGGGAGAATTATGAGTTGAGACAGAGACTCATCATAAGTGACAGTGCTCAGAACATTAGTTTTATGTCAGAGTATGTGACCTAGAAACGTGTAATGGGGCAATGGAGGAAAGGATCAAGACTCATCTGCAATCTCCATTAATAGACCAGTTTTAGATAGCATGCAGGGTCTGATTGCATGTAAGAGAGAGATAAAGAGCAAAAGTGTCTGGGGAAATGAATGGAAAAAGACAGCAAGGCATGATGCAGAGTCTCTGGCCATTTGTCTAGATTGAAAATATTTGGGGCTGAGTATGCTCACTCTGTGGTCCATTGAAGATTATGCACCCGAGTGTGAATATGCTTCAGTTTCCCCTCAATCGCTCATGGCCGTGACACAGTTAACCCTGAAACTAATCAGCCACAGAGCCAATGAAGCGCACATCTGTGTGTCTTACATACGTGTGAACATTTTCAGCCATTTTCAGCTTATATTGTTCATTTTATGTGGCATGTGGGCAACCCACTCTCTTGTATGCGTGTGTGTGTGCGTGTGTGCGTGTGTATACTGTACAGCTGGTTTTCAGCTACAGCAGTGAGTTTGAAAAGCTTATTTGACAGAAAAGAGTCTTCGATCCTTCACTCAGCCCTGGCCTTGAATAGAAAAGGTTTCATTTGCTTCATAATTGGACTTTTGGCTTTATTTTTCTATGGTTGCGTGTGTGTGTGTGTGTGTGTCTACATGCACAAAAATATCTGTGAGTGTGTTTGTTCACACAAGCAAACTTGTCCGCGTGTGTATGTGTCTGTGCGTGTTGGATCAATAAGCCGTTATGAGGCAGCCAGTATAGGATCCCTCAGGTCGATCTGGAGCTGTAATCACATTTCAGAGCCTCGGCCCGGCTTTTGGGAAAACTACGAGGCATTTTCCAGGAAGATTAGCCATAACATGCAGTAACAAGGGTCAAAGGTCATCTAATTGAAAACTATACCTCACTGGTTAATAGTTATTGGCTATCTGCTGGCTAGTTTATTTGCTAGTTGTTAGTGTTCGGTAAATACAACAGGCAGTTGATGAAGAAAACAAGAGGCTTGCAGAGAAGACAGGTAATGTTTTTGTTTTGTTGTGTACAGTTAAACAGTTGGGGTCAATACCACTTGGAGTTCTAAATGTCAACTGAAATTTTCAATCGTTGCGTCTCATTAATGTCACAGTAGTGTTTTTGTAGAGGTCTGTGAAAGAAATTAGACAAGGTATTCCTTTTTTTATTTGTTGATTAGATAGGAAAACATGACATTATTCATCTATTTTGAAGTAAGACTCTGTTTTAAGTGATATTATACCCAGTTGTTGTGCGTTAACAAGTTGTGTAGCCTACACTTTTATACTTAGTGGGCTATTTATCAAATGTCACATTGTGATTTGAGGACATACAACATATTATTTTTAGATATATTTTTTTGCTGAGGTTCCAAAACTGTCATTTTTTGGGGGAGGACTCAGAGCTAGTGCCTGAATTCTAAAACTAGCAACAAAGCAGAGAGCCAACTACAAGTACCGTGGCACTGTAAGGTTTCCCCTGCCTCAGCATTTTACTGTCTATTATGTCCTGTCCCAGTTTCTGACTGAAGATTATATTGTGTTTGTGTGTGTCTGTTATTTTGCATATGTGTGTATGTGTGTGTTAGTGAGATAACATTTGGAAGCAAGCAGGAAAGACAAAAAGCCTGGTGCAAGAGCCTTGTGATCTGACTAAAAGCCTTGCGGAGGAAACCCAAAGTCGGATTTGAGAACTCTGAGCCTTTGATCTCGTTTTTTCTCCCTGCCTTTGGAGTTCGCAAGGTCAAAACAAACAAAAATGGAGAATTAGACAAGTTATGCATACATAAACAGAAGCATTCTGTGTCTAAAGGGGGAAAATCATCTTAAACAGTTTAAATAAAAATCTGCGATTTGCAAAGTGTTTGGGGGTTATGTTTGGTTATTATAACCACTGATAACTGGCTAAACAAGCCTAAGTCAGATATGTCCAGCAGGCGCACAGTTATAGTTGAGTCTGATGGCAAATAATGTTTTTAGCTATCTCAAACATCAATGGTAAAACTCAGGTATTGATTTCAGTGTCTGGATCAAAGTGCAAGAGCTTCTTCCTAGACACAACATTTTGGTCTAATGTTCAACAATCACACAGAGACAGAAATTCTTTGTTGAAGGAGGCAGAGTTACCAATTTCACCACTGACTGCAGCCTCAATAGAGCAAAAAGCAATGCAGACAAAGAATTTTTTGCTTTGTGCTGAGAGAGGGTACCACTGGGGCCAAAGACTTCTTCTAACAATACAGTTGGCTAGCTAGTTGTATTTATTTACCCATGATAATGATAGCTGAATCTGAGAGCAGTTCCTTTTATCTATTTTTGGTATCACCCGGACATTTTGCTGCTGGGACTCCAGACTTTCATCATGTGCTACTTGTACAGACAAGCATGAGGGCAAGTCTTGTCTCATTCTTAACTATGTATTTTTTGTGAAAGGTTGTCCTACACTGTGTGTTTCCATTCTAGTTAAGATCCCAACAAGGAGGACCTACATTGACCCAGAGACCTGTGAGGACCTGCTGCAGGCCGTGCACGCCTTCGCCAAGGAACTGGACAACTCAAGCATCAAGATAGAGAGAATTGTGCACACAGGTACAGGATTATACAGAGCAAGACTGCCTGCACTTTGCAACTCTTTAAAGTTTTGAAAAGTACTTCAATAATAGTGCTAGGATGTGCAAGTGTTTTTTTCCTTTCAGTATATACGGGGTACAGACCTCTAAATTTATCTCAATATTTCAAGTTTTCCACTGTTTGGTGTTGCGTACCTTTCAGGCCTGGATGTAAAAGACATAACTGGTAAGGAGTTTAGAGCACAGTAGAAATTAGGAAATTCTTTTTTTCCAAAATTGCAGTAAAAGCAAAAGAGTTCTTAACCTTGCTATTACTTCTTTCATAAAATATGAAATCCAGAGTATGAGCAAAGGTAGCAAACAGAGCAGGGAGTATCCACTGCTGTAGTAATCTTGGGGCAACTCTTTTTTTTCCACTTTCCCCCAAACTGAGACAAACTGGAGTAGCCCATTCAGTCTGGTAACTTACATATCTTTGCCAAAATCGAGCTGGTTGTTATATTTGCCTTGTATCTACTTCATGTTCTGCTGTTTCACCTGCACCCCATCCCATCTTTGATCTCCCTTTGATGCCTTTGTATTTCATGTCTCTCTCAATAGTGTCTGTTCATTTGCGTCATCTCTTTTCTTATCCAATATGTTTGTACTTCTCCATCTGATTCTGCTCCAACCTTTCATCCCTCTTTCTCGCGATTCCTCTCCTCTGTCGAACCCTCTATTCATTTCTTCTCTCTTTCTTTTGATCTTTGTGCAGATATTACTCCCTATCATCAGCCTGACCTATTTTTCCCTCCGGTCTCTGCGGTTGTTCCTCAATCAATAGGGATCGTGACCTCTGCTTCTTCATCTCCCCCTACAGGCGACTTTGGGGAGGTGTGCCGCGGCTGCCTGAAGCTGCCCAGTAAGAGAGAGCTGCCAGTGGCCATAAAGACATTAAGGGCCGGCTGCTCTCAGAAACAGCGGCGCTCCTTCCTCAGTGAGGCCGGCATCCTGGGGCAGTTTGACCCTCCAGCATCAATGTCATCAGACTGGAGGGTGTGCGCATCACCACAGTAGAAGGGAGGAGACCAAGCAGAAAACTTCTTGGGGGGTGATGTGTGCGATCTGGGAGGAAACTAACTGTACCACTGGGAAAAGGGAGGAATGGGAAAACAAGGAGGCTTGATTGAAGATGAAAGGGAGCATAGAAGGGGAAAAATCCTGGGCATCAAAAGTTCAAAGGAGGAATTGGACAGTTTGACCATCTCCAGTATCATAAATGGGGGTTCATCGCCTCCATTACCAAGTGAAAAGGGCTGTGGGGAGGAATTTGTTAGGAAAAAAGCGTGGAGGATTGGAATTTGACTATTCAATATCACACCTGCAGAGGGGTCATCCTTGTGAAGTAAAAAGTATGGAGAGTTGGAGCAAGGCAATGGACAGGAAGAGGAGGAATGGAGCGAGCATGGACACTCCAACCAGTTTAATATCACACACTGTGGAGGGTCGACATTTGCTCGGTGAGGGGCAGGATGGGGAGGATGGGAGAAAGAAGAAAAGGTTGAAGAGTAGAGAGCGGGATGGATGCTCACACGCTAGCAGCAGCCAAGCTACATCAAGGCCCATTTTCCGCTGACAGATAGCAATTGAGGTCCTGGGCGGCAGGATGGAAGGAGGAGAGGAAAAAAGTGAAGGGAGGAAACTGAGGAGAAGACATGAAAGGAGACAAGAAGATGAGGTGAGAGGTTAATAGAATGGCAGGTGAAGCAAAGTTTGTGAAGTTTTGTTACTGCCGCAGTGATGCTCTGTGCAGTGTTTGTGTGTGTGTGTGTGTGTGTGTGTGTGTGTGTGTGTGTGTGTGTGTGTGTGTGTGTGTGTGTGTGTGTGTGTGTGTGTGTGTGTGTGTGTGTGTGTGTGTGTGTGTGTGTGTGTGTGTGTGTGTGTGTGTGTGTGTGAGGCACAGTGCCCGAACACGCACTCTCAGTGGGATGGCAGCAGATGTGCAGGGTACAGTAATTGGTGCTGGGAGACCCAGGGCGGCCCTCTGCTCTCCAATCTCTCCACCATCATGTGCACATACACACACAACTCACGTGGATGTGCCTCACACACACACACACACACACACCTGAAGGCGGTCCCATATGCTCACTTCTGTCTTTCTACTATCATTGACACACACTGCTACAACGCACTCTCACGCCAGCGGCATGAAATCACACACCTCCATGCACACCGACAGTACACACACACCCACATGCACTGTTATACAAATCACCTGCTTTACATCACTTACCCACCAGGCCTCACCTCAGCCCCTTCTGTCCCTCCACCACCTCCCCAGCTCACCTGCATCATCCCACCTTCTCTCCTGGTCTCCCCCAGCCTTCCCAACTATGGGGAGGTCAGGGCTGCATGAAACTGTGGGTGTGTCCCATTAACTTCTGGGAAAGCTTCCTCCATTCTGTTCCTATTAATCACAAGAACAACCTTCACTTCCCCACCCCCCCCTTTTACAGGCAATACCAGGATTACAGGAAATGATTATAGGAAATGCAATAAGGTGATTTCTTACTTGCCTTGGGAATATCATTTGGAAGTATTTTTTCTTTCTCTCGCGCATGCCTCACCTCAGGGGTAGAAACTTTACAGAGAGTGGCGGGGTTGCTAAATGCGGCTTTCTGCTTGTGATTCAACTTTCAGTGCAGAACAACATTGATCAGATCGAAACAACAAAGCTCTAAATTGCATTTACTTACAATGTACATATTTTGTGTCTCAGGTGTGATTGGTGACCACTCACAGTTCATTTATTTCAACTTTACACTCACAGAAACTGCAGCTCCAACCAGCTTGTCGCTTCGCAATAGTTTTACCCTCAGAGTCGTTTGTTTTTGACATTACCACCAAAAATGTTATGTGTTAGGATTCTACGTTTTAAATATATGGGATTTTTTCCATTGAGACAGGGAAGGGTGAGGGTGTTACAGTTGGTTACAGCACAAGTTGAACTAGCGTGGTGCACTCGGCACAGCTAAGGTGATCACCTGCACTTTTATTGAATTCAACCATTGAGCTACCTTACCTTTGTCGCGGGGAGGCCTGTCCTGGGCCTTGGCTGCATTACCTGCAAGTCAGATCACACACACACTCTGTTTTCCTCCTCTCTATATTTCTGTCAGGATTTTAAATTTTATTTGACATCCTCTAAAATTTCTTGGTAACCAAGTGGTACAAATAGTCCTTGTTTGTAGCTAAATGTATCTGTTGTGTGCCAGCCCTGTGCAGTTTACCAGGAAAGAGTTAACCTGATGATTTGATTCACTCTCCAGCAACACAAACGTGGTGCATGATGGTTGGTGCATTTGGCATTCTGTCTCGTGCTGACTCACAGTTCATATTGCTGTTAGTAACAGACAGACCAAGCAACTTTCCTGAAAGCAGTAATACTGGCAAACCATAAATTGTGAAGATTACAATACAAAGTTATCATTTTGATATGCCTGCACAAACCAGGATTGATAGCCTATCTCATCTTATCTCTCAGGATATGTGTGTTTTTAGACACTGAGTTGTTTATATATCTATCAGCTTTTACCCAACTGTATGTCAACCTCCTGTATTCCTCTCTCCTCCTTTCTCTTTGTTTCCTCTTTCCTCCGACTGCTGTCTTATCCACCTCTGTGCACTTCCATAGCACTGCTGGATCCTGCCATCTGTGCCTGGGCACAGGAGGGTGTTGTGTGTGCATTGCATGCATGCCTCTGTGTGCACATGTGTGTGGTGTGTGTGTGTATGACTGTGCATGTGTGCTCGGGCTCTGCTGGTGTGTGTGTATTGTTGTGTGCACAGGTTTGGGTGCGTGTGTGTGTGTGTTTGGTCGTTAAACCCCTTGCTGCAGGACAGCCAGGGTGGCACACACACAGGTTCTCCTGGCTTCCACCACAGTTCACTGGGTGAAGAATATGGCTTTGCACAATGTCTGCCGTGCTGCCAGAGTGGACTAGACTCTACTTCCAATTCTCTGCCTCCTCCTCCTCAGTGTGTCTCTGTCTCTCTCTATTACCTCTCACACTTTCTTTTTCCCCCTTGATTCCTAATAATTTTTTACCCCACTTTCTTGTTCCTTATATATCTCTCTACTGCTGTGCTGTCTTTCTCCAGGTAACACCATGATGATCATAATTAGGTACATGTCTAATGGGGCCTTAGATTCCTTCCTTGGGTAGAAGTGTTTTTGTTGTTTGTGTGTTGCCTGCGCATTTATCATACATTTTATATGCAGACGTGTTTGCTCATTGGCAAGTAAAACCTCATTATTGTTATCTTTTAACAAACAGACTTTTGTTCTAATCTCCTAAATTCACTCCCTGTTTGGTGCAGTCCTGGAACCCGTACTTGTGCTTGTGCAGTAATAAAACGTAGCATAATTAACAACACAAATGGAGTGTTTCTCGGCTCAAGATGCTGTAAGCTTCTGTGGCTTGTATTGTGTGCCCTCTGCTCACCTTGAACCACTCTGCGGCATAGTTTTATAATATGAATAGCCTGTTTGTTTTATTATCCAAATAAAAGTTCAGCTCAGTAGGCACAACATTGTGTACTGTAATACAGATGTGTGTGTTGTTTTGTTTTGCATCACTATCTATATACCCACCTTTCTCTCCTCCTTTCCTGCTTATCTCCTCCTTTGCATTCTCCTCTTTTTCCTTTCCTCTCACACCCCTACTTGTACTTTCTCCCCTTCACCTGTGATTTTTCACCTCGCCTGTAACTTCCTTTCCTCATGCCTCTGTCCCGAAACACGAGGCCATGGGCATGTGTGGCTGATGGATATACTGACGGCGGGTGGCATCGGGATAGTACCTCAGGAAATGGGCCTTCATCCACAAGCGGCTGGCTGCACACACTGCAAGGTAAAGGAAGCAGGTGGGAGGAGATGATAGAGGTGAGGTGTGGGGTGATGCATGTCGGGCTGTTGCAAGATTTTCTGGGTGGGTTACAGAATATGGATTTGTCTTTGTCTGCCAAAACATCTCTGACAATCACTCACCTGTTGGTTTTGTTGAGGAACGTGAAGCTGAAAATGAGATGGTACTGTCAGAATGGTTTTTGTCACGCACTCCAGGTTTCTGGGTGGGTTTTGTTGTTTTTCTAAAGCCCATCTGTCAAACTGCAAGTGCAGTGGTCACGTTGGAAAATGAGGAACAAGACCATTTTGTTGTTCTAAACAATCAATTTAGTCTTTTGCCCACCAGGGTGGTGAGCCTCATGCCTGCACTGAGATTGTTTACTCAGGCGTGTGTGTAACCAGTGCTAAACAGTTTAACACCGTAATATCCAGGTGTGATTGCTCCAGCCTGGGCTGCAAGGTGTGTCGGTTTCCAGACCTCTTCAGGAGGGACAAGATAGAAGCTATCTACCACACACACTGGTAAGAGAGAATCATAATAGAAAACCCTATGTGTGTGTGTGTGCAGCCAGGATGCCAATTTTACTGGATATTTACATTTTACTTTTCTAATTAATGAACCTCAAAGTGGTATTGATAAAAAAGCCTTTTACGGTGACATGAGATCACCATGTAGGGGTGATATTTTTAGCCGGACTAAATGAGGCCTAACACACATGTCATGTCGGGTTCTGTTGAAGTCATATAGTGCAGCTTAAAAATTCAGCACCTTATTTCCCTGGATATTTTACGGGTTCCTCAAGGGTGAACCCACTCCTCTAAAAATTCTTTTGATCTACCAAATATGTCCAGGCTTTTCAAAGAGAATATGAAAGCTTTGCACGTTTAAGTGAACTCTCTCATATCCTTTACTCCCTGTCTTACCTATCTATTCTGTCTAGCATGGAGGGAAGAGGCGTGGTGCTGTGGACCGCTCCGGAGCCATCCAGGCCTGCCATAGAAAAGCTTCTCCTCGGCCTCCAGATGTCTGGAGCTTGGCATGCCGTCGCGCTGTGGGAGGGTCGCTGTCCTATGGAGAGAGAGACCTACTGGGGATATGGGCAACCAGGATGTAGAGTGGGAGAGAGAGAGAGACATGGGAGGGTGCTTTCCACTAATCTCTCTCCAGTCATTGCCTCTATTCTCTGTGTTCCTCCTCCGTTTTATTTTAATATCTACTTCCTGTCCCTCTCTCTCTTTCTCCCTCTGATTCTCTTTATCAATGAACTCTGTATGTATCCATGCCCAGCTCTCGGGATCTTATTAAAGCCAAGAGGCAGCCACATGTGCAGTGCCTCTGAAAGCTTTTTGCGGGGCCTAAGTCCCCTCTTTGGGCTGTATCTTTATCAGCTCCACTTGACCAATCCTGTGTTTTTTCTCGTGAAGGACGTGTTGACCCCTTCGCTATGGTGGCCTCACATACTGTGTCCTGACTGCCATCCCTTATATACAAAGTGTTGCAGAAAATCCCTCTCTGGAAAGTTCTGCCTCTTTCAGGAGTAAAGCTCTTGCTATTTGAGGGTGAAGAAGAGAGATTGTTCAGTCGATTGAACCCTGCACGCTTGTCACACCTGTGTTATTTCCAAGTCAGTGTGGAGTGAGTTCTTTGTTTTGCTGTTGTTGCCTACCTCTTTGTCCTTCAGTAAACAGAAAAAAGTTTTTATTCTACTTTTGGAAGTCATCCCTCTATGTGCAGATTCAAAGAAAAGACAAAGAGAGCAGATGATGATTCTTTGTGACTATATTTATTCAGCCAACCACACTGCAATTAAGTATTAACAAGATATGATCATTTTAAGTTAGCCCATAACTCATCAAGTCCAAAAGCTTCATCATGCTAATGCCCTCTCAAATTAATGTCATCCAGAAAATAATGTGTACACTTTATGCAGGCAGGCGCGCGGTTAAAAGGCAACAGATTATTAGCATGTTCCATTTTGAATGTCCAAAATTAATATGCATGAGTTATTCAGCGGGCACGAGAATAGCGAGCTTTTAGAGTCCTTTTTTCCCGCTGCCGCTACAAAGCAGAAAAGTTTCCTCTCAGCCTCGTCATGTTATCAAGCTTTCCAATTGAAGGGCAAGGTCAAGCTTGTAGGCGCAGGGATATTAATCCACTAGGGTGATACATTATATACGTGGTTGTTATCAGCCTGTCCACCTGTGATCCATGGTGCCCTTTACGGCTTTGATTAAATGGAAAATGTCAAATGTGAAAAGCATTTTATAGATACTCTTTAGTGAGATAGAGCTTAAGGGCTGAGAGGATGGTGGAGTGGGGCACTGGGTGAGTGGTTAGGTGAAGAGGAACGTTTTGAAATAATGCTGCTGATGGATGTCGTTTTTGTGATTCTACTGGCTCAACTTTATTTCCTCCTCTCAGGAGTGTATTTCTCAGAGTGATTCAGGAGGAGGACATATCACATGTCCCCAGATATATTGGGAGAAATCTACTTTGAGGGTATTATAGTGAATGAGTTTTAAGTGGGGGACAACATTGGTGTGATGAAGAACATTGAGAAATTCTGGAGGGTTTAACAGCTCTGGCATTTGAAGACAATGGGTTTCACAGCACTGGATGAAAAATAGTGAGCAAAGATGATTCATTTCTGAGCTCATATTGTATTTAAGTGACTCATCTTTTACAGTGGGCCAGATAATAGCGGGACAGAAAATACCTGGCTACCTCCATTAATTTTAGCTTCTATTTCAAACCTGTCAGGATTGTTTTAATCCACAGGTCTACAACATATTGTATTATAGGAAATTAAAAGGATTATGACACAGTTTTCTGCTATTAGGACCAAACTATGGTGATGCCAATCAAATATCCTGTGAAGTGACATAAGTGACATTGAATATCCTGAAGAGACCTTTCATCCCACAGACAAAGTCAGTCAGTCATGAAGGTTTTACATTGTCTTTCTTCTCTCTCTGGCAATAATGGGTCTATTTTCTTGTGGCAACTTCAGCTAAGACAAAACAACAGTTACATTGTTCAGTTCATATTGTTTAGGTCTGCAATATCTCTGTGAGTGTGTTTGATCTGTGCTGGCTCATGGTGACAAAAGGATGCAACGTAAATAAGTTCAATTACAAAAGCAAAACCATGCAATGAAGGTAGCAGGTGGTGCAATTAGTGACAAAGAGAAAATGAAAGCCCAGCACTTTTCTACTCTTGTTTGTCAAACAGGACTGGACTGTCCAAAGTATTCTATTCTTGGCAACTAAGCAATTTCACCGTAAAAGGAAAAAAGGTTTAGAACCTTACTCAACTTTTTTAAAATGGGACAAAATTTTCTACAATACTTTTATTCACTTCCTTCCACCCCTGCCTACCGTCACAAACATGCATATTGAGAGTTGTCCAGTTATAGTACAAGTACTGGAAGAAGTAGCAATACTAATTCAAAAAATTACCAACAATATTGATTCCTGTTTCTGTGTGTGTAGGTATTGAGCCATTGAGGATGGTTTCAGGCTATGACTCCAGTTAACTGCCCTCCACATCTTCATCAGTTGATGTGACTGCTGTGAAGGAGAGGACAGAAGGCCCAGCTTCAGCCAGATCCACTCAGCCCTTAGCAAAACATTCGCTCTCCTGATAGCATCGGTTCCTCCACACATGCCTTGGTGGTCGGTGGTTACTACAGGTTTAGCAAATGGATGGCTGTATCCATTCATTTCTCATTCCTGTCTCCCTGAACAATTGCCCCTGTCTTACTCTTAGGACCTAGGTTCATCCATTACACTAGCAGAGGCTACCTCTTACATCCTTTGCTCAGTGGGAGAGTGGCTGGATGCAGTGGACATGGGCGATACAAGGACAACTTCACTGCCGCAGATACTGCTACTTGAGTCTGGCACGAATGACTGTACAGTGGTGGCTACGCACTGAATGTTTTTTAGGGTTTAGAGTAAATTGAGCAAAACAAGCAATTTTATGGCAGCACCTCAGGCTTTGGAAATTACACTGAGCATTTCTCATCGATGATTTATGAAAATAATCAACAGATTAACTGATTGTGAAAATTTGTTGAATATAAAGGGTGAACAAACTTTTTTAGTTAAGGACATACAATAAAGACACCACTGAGTTGTTTTCTTAGGGCACCTTTTCCTCTTCTTTAGCTGTCACTGTTTAGCCCGTAACAGCAATACACTATATAAAAACAGCTGAAAATCTAAGCGGTGGTTTCAATTTTAACCTTTGCTGCAGGTGTGGTTACAGACTACTACTAATATTGTCTTACTGGCTAATAATCAACTTAACTGGCTATATTTGAAGCAGATGCAGTGTACCTCATGTCTGGGAAAGGAAGGCTGTCTGTTGGGCGACAACTTACAGTTCTACTGGAGTGCCAAACAGTACCTTAAAGGCCCTGTAGTCTATTTTCTCAATCACCTTCTTACTTTGAGTGACTGGGGCCTTCACAAACACAAAATTCCTGCCAAGAACAGGGAAAGAACTGTTTTATGATTTTCATAAAGATTTCTGTTTCTGTCTGAGCTCCTTTCATTGGTTGAAGTGGGGACTCGGTTGGAAAAGTGTGATGACATTGTTGGCTTGCCTGCTGATGTTATCAGGCCACTTTCAAACTATTAACTAATAGACAAATCTGAGCATAAAATTGTTAAGTCAGCCAGCCAATGATATAGTGTCCTACTCGTTCCTTATCCATCCAACTAATCTTGGTAACTCTTGATCTCCTCACAAGTGTACTAGTATAGCATCACTTCCCTGGAGCACCAGAAGCTGATACTGGCTGTCAGACCCTCAGAGCAGGTCATCCAAATGCAGCATGGTGCAGGTCTAACAAACGGTCAGCGCCGAGTCTCACTGCTGTTGCAGATGGATGATGGGGTGGAGAAGAGGAGGAAGAAGAGAGCTCTTCCAGATTTAAGGAAGATGAGCAGATCTTTCAATAACTGCACTCCTCTTCTCCTCTTTCACTTCCTCATGCCTTCCTTGATCCTTCCTTCCTTTCTATGAATCCCCTCGGAGACAGCCAGTATTCCTGTTGTGATTAAGGATAGCAGAGGAGGGATTTCATGTGACCTTTCTTGTGACCTCTATCTTACTTTGACCTTCACTAACTGTGTCAACTCCATCTGCTTTGGTCCTGGATCAGTGCCAAAGTCAAATGAAACATTGTCTCTAGCAGGATGGGTTCTGTCTGAAGCTGATCTCTGAGCTGTGGGAAGAGAGTGAACATCTACTACGCTGCAAACACACACCAGTTATAGTTGGTGCTTGAAGAAACATTTACATTTTTGGTTAGATTTCCTTTACCACAACATTGATTCACTAAAAAAAACAATATATTGTCAGAGGCGAACTATTTTACAGGCCTTGGTCAAATAACTCCCTCAAAACTAGCACATCAAGCTGGAACTTATCTACCAGGACACAGAATTGTGTCATTGCCATCAAACTGATCTCATATCAGATGGTAAAGAATTATTCTGAAGATTAAACATATGGCTAGAATGTAACCTGGTTTCAGAGCAGCAACAAGAGGACTAATGCTGTCCCATGTTAAGGGTCAATGTTTAGGAGAGTTGGATGAATGAGCGGGTCTAGTATACTGTATAATCTATACAGTATATAAACGGAGAACTACAGTAGTTGTGGGTGATGATTTACTGTACTTTCGAACATCAGCCTGCTTTTTATCCTCTGGAGCTACTGATGAGTAAACAACGCTGGGATACAGATATAACAAAGGGTTGAAAATGTGTGTTTGATTGTTCATTCATTTGTTGTACGTCGCTGTCTGTTTCCTTCTCAGTTTCTTTATTCCCTCTATCTTTCTCTACTCTTCTGTGTTCTCAGTTTATTCTTTGTGAATTTTAAAACTCTAATTTCCCTGGTTAGCCTGCTGGATGTCATCGTGTATAATCCTCCTCTCCAAAGGCTCTCTCACTACCATGTTTAATACTCTGTATAGAACTGGCCAACTCTGGAAAGATGGCCTGATTCAGTTATTTATCCATATTTATTTATGTTTACAGACTGTAACACAAACCTCTCCAGAAAGGGGTTAGAGGTTTATTGTATAGTATTTAAAATGTTACATAAAGCAGTTGTCTTCTTGTTTGTTTTATGTTTGATTTGTTGTTGATTTTATTATATGACTGTGAGTTTTATACCTGAACAGATTAGTTGTTTTGACAGGAAGTGAGAGGAACACTGGAGGATTTTACTGTCAGCACTGATATCTGTTCTTAGACACTGGGTTTGCTACAGTTAATATTAGGGTCCATTATCATTGGATTTGCTGTATACATTACAGTGTGTGTGTGTACAGTATGGATACAGTATTACTGAATGTTTTTTTTTTCCTTGTTGGATTACCATGTTTAACTTTATGTTGCTGTTAATATCACGCTCTGCCATACCATGTGGTTGCACTCTTTTCAGTTAACTCCCAAATTCTCTGTACAGTGATCTGCCCTACGCCTTTTTTCTGTCCTATTTCAGTGCAGGAGATTTGAAGGAAAGTTTCCTCAGAACATTGTTATTTGATTCTCCTTAGAGTGCACATATTTTTGACTGGAATATTAACTGGTTTGTGTTGGTGTACAAGATGAGGTTTTTGCTCTTTCTCCTTGTACTTTCAACCTCTCTCTGCAACTGTTTTGTCAAATTAAATAAAGTCCAGACGTCATATAGATGTTATCAGCACATGTTATATCTGAAAACACTCATGATGGTCCCTTTACATACAGACAAAGACACACACACACACAGTCACGAAACAACAACAAGCTGGACCTCGTCACCACGATGAATGAAACTTAAGGTGTTTCCCCTCTATCTCCTCTCTGTTACTGTGACCATTATGATTATGTTTAATACTGTAATGTATTTGAAAATACTAAATCTATTTTGTAATTTGTTTAGCGAAGAACAATGTGTTGATAATATAATATCTGCTCACTGTGTAAGGGTTTTATTGTTTGAATTGGGGCCATATTTGAAACACTGGTGTTTGAATATAAAACTAAAAAAAAGTTCTTTTTTGTTAGTTACTGATGATTTTTACTGTTAGAAGAAAATCGATGTTGCAATATTGAAATGTGTTATTAAATCTCGAAACAAGGAAATATATTTTGTCTTGTCTTCTCTTCGATTGAAAGTAAACCTTACATAACCTTACCATACTTTTTTAAAATATGCTAAATGGACTCTGTTATTATTTGTTACCTCTAAACCGCTAAAGGCGTTAATCTACGGGCTATACATCTGTTAAATGTGAATATCTGTTTTGAACATTTGAGTGTGCAGAACAACGACAGTATCTATATTTATTGTTCATTTATTTACATATTCACACAAACATACAAATGTCATGAAATGAACCGGAAGCCGAGTAATTCTCTACAAACAACAGACTAAGTAAAATGTAGGCTAGCCTCGTGTCCGGCCGTTGATCTGTGGCTTAATCACAGAGGAAGCTTTTCTGAGTACCAGTAAGACTGCGGTGGATAATGTTCCTGTGCAGTGACCACAGCGTTAAAGGTAACATTAGCAATGGTCTTAACTGTTTCCTTTGACTGCGCCATTGATGTTAACATTACTTTTTTTTTTCTTTACTATTTACTAGTAGGGGCGATTTGAGAGGGCCATCCCCTTGTTAACAAAATTACCAAAGTGCATCCTTTGTTACTTATCACCCCTCACGTGCACACAGTGCGGTAAATAACACCTAAAATTACTGTCTCACGGCGTCAATGCTAGCGTGATTAATGTAACTCATCATTTATGTGACAAACCAAACAACAACTGAATCCGCTGAGCGTGATACAGGTAACTGTAATTACAGCCTTATACGGACCGCTTAGTTCATTAATATTCAACCAAAAGACCTCACTGACCAACAGCTCCTGTGGTCATGCACCGCCCTGGGCCCTGCGTTCATATCACGAGGGCATGACGCTATCGAGGTTTGCTGCACCTTTCACTTAATTTTGCTCAATTCGTTGTCCTTGTTTTGTTGACACCTTTTTTGTGTTATGGTGTCAGCAAGCACAAACCACTCGAGTGTTACGGCAAGATGGCGGCAATTTGCATTCCTTGGTGCTGCGTTCGTGACGAGAACCGTGGATTGATACGCGGCTTGAGACAATGAAAAGAAAGAGCATAATCAAATTTTATATTTGAAACTTGTTGTCTAATAGCAGTAACAGTTGTGGGAATGATAACGGCGGTGTTTGCTGTTACACACAGAAGAAACTTCAAAAGAACTAAATTGATCAGCTCAGCTCTAGGAGGGACCACAGGACAATATGAGACAAAAGTGATATATATAATATATTGTATAAAACTTATATTTTGATCTGTTATGCTGTTTGGTACATCTAGTCCAAATCAAATGATGCGAACTCAAGATGGAAACTAAGAGGTGCAATCATTTAATAATTGTTACAACACTCTTTTGTAGGAGACAGGTGAAGGTTAAAGACAAACAGACGGTGAATACAGAGGGAGAGAGAATGAAAGTGAAGACGGAAGAAAAATGAACAGAGAATGTAATGCCGTAGACAAAGAGACAAGGGATTGAGAAGAGTTTGGAGACAACTTTGCCTACAATATTAACCCATTCAATGAACTATAAAGTTCGTACTACGTAAGTGCAATTTATTTCTTGCTTGCTTGTTTCTGTCTGTTTATAGTAATGGATGAAGCAGAAAAGACGAAGGGCTGATGGTATGGAGCATGAGGACTTCCCACCACTGTGGCTGCATCGATGGGGAGCTTTTCGTCTGATGAAATTGTCCTTGATGTCATGCCACTGTCCATGGACCAGGGATTTGAGATAAGGTATATTTACGCTAATCATAGCATCTACTAAAAATGTCCAACACATAAATTCATGTTACTTTTCACTTTACAATGTAAAGACAGAAAGTATTTAAACTGTGGCATGCATACTTTTTTAGCATTAATAGTTTAGTTGATTTTTACCAGACAAAAACTATGCTTTACTAACAGGAATGCAGGTGGATTTGGATGCTGATGTTGCATCTTTGGTGTGGAACTTCTGTTGGAGGTTTGGGAATTTTTGTGTTACAAGAACTAAAATGGTGTACAACCCCTTAAAATATCAAACATACTAGTCCACAGTTTCACAGTCTTTTCCAGTCTTTGGTGTTCAAGTTGTAGCATCTTAAAATAGGGCACTAAAATTCAGTGAAAAGAACATGTTAACAGTGAGCTGGACGGAGTTAATTTTAGTCTGACTGATATAAAGACAGGTGTTTTTTACCTGACGTGATGCGACTGTTCAATACGCCTCTTCATCAATTGTTTGCTGAAGCTTTCATATTAGCTATCTCATTATGCGTGGGGTGAGCAATAATCATATATCTCAAAACTGGTCAAATAAACAGCTTCACATCACATCTGCATAGCTACATTTCATGTATTATAACTTGGGTTTCAGCCTAGGGAACCAGGTAGTGGCAGCAGACTCCACAACAGTAAGGTGGAAGGCTCTATTGATGAACTCTTCCAATTATCAGTCTACCCTTTAACGTCCTTCTGGTGCAAAGAAATGAAGCGATGGCCTTTAGGCTCCGCTCATTTCTTGTCTGGGCCTCTTGTGCTCCTTAGCATTCTGAGTTTAATGCCCTGTATCCACTTACAACGTGTTCAACTTTCAATTACACTCACAACTACTGTTGTGGTTCCTTGGTTTTTCCACTGCGCTCTCTCAAGCTCTATCAGCGAGAACTTATTAAGTCTCTCTCTCCCAGGACTGAGGTTATATTACTTACTGCTGTGCAACTTCACCTTTGAACCAACACTGAGCATATGGGGAGTAATTGTAATGCAAATTAACTGCGTGGGATTACTGTGGGCAGCTTTGTGTAAGGTGCAGTAGTCGTGCCTCTGTGCCTGCTTCGCATGGGTCGGTATGCGTGCATAAAACAAGTGTGTCCGTGCATGTGTGTATGTGCAAATGTGCTGCAAGTGTGTAGACAGTCCATGAGCATATATCTGAGAATGAGATCTTTTCCATTTATCTCGCGATTGCAGCAGCAACAATCCATACTTTTATATTACAGATGTATTGGAGTTGAGGATTGGGTTTGGAGACTTAATGAGTTTTCATCTCTGAGCCATACGCTGGCTGCAGCTTTCTAAACCTCACATGATAAACATCACCTCCTTCCAGATGCTGTAGCAGTTGTGAACAGAACTCCCAGAACTCACGGCTGCTGCAGTAACACTGGATTTGGATAATTCATTATCGCAGGCTTGTAGATTTCTGGCTTGCATTCAGATGTAATGTGATGAAAACACAAGAAATCTGTTGTACCAGGCTCGTAAGATTCTGTGAAGACCATGCTGTGATAGCCTGAATAAAATGTTAATGCCTTCATTTAAATGGACAAACACATACATTAAAATTCATCTTATTTTACACCTAAAATTAGTAATTGTTATGCTATTCTGTCATTCTGGGCAGAATATATAATTTAAAATAATAGCGAAAATATATTTTGAAACAATCACATAATATAAGTGATGAAATCTAGTCTTAAACACTTGACTCCCTGCCTGCTCTGGGTCCGCGAGCCATCTTAGCAGCTGGGTAAACAAACAAAGTGCTAATCAACTGTCTCTATTCCCCTGTTTGACACATAATAAATGCTCTTCGTTTGAGTATGATGTCTCAGTATGCAAAACAATATATCCAAAGTAACTCCTCCTCAGATTGGTGAAGGGGGTTTGTATTGGTGCACTTTCAAATGAGCTTCTCGGTTTGGCGAAAATCTTCAATCAGTTGCCTGTTTATTCACTGTAAATGAGACTGGGACAGGAGGCAGGCAGGGATTCTTCAAGAGACTGAAGAAATCATGTTTAAAACACAAAATATAGATTCCACTAAATCCATCACTCTCAAAGTCAAGCCTACACTCAAGACAAGGCCTTTGGGCATTGATGCAGCACATTACATGTGATGTGATGTATTAAATAATTCATCAAGTGGAAAGATATTGATGATGTGACTGCATTTATCTGTTGTGAAATAGTTAGTCGGTTGTCAATAATTTGAGAGTCAGTGTATTAATAACTATTATTTTGTCAAAGACAGAAAAATTTGATTCAATGTTTGGAACAATGAAGTCAGCATTTCCAGTAATGATTTTCTACTTTCCTGTTTTACATCATTGTAAACTAAGTCTTTGTTGTTTTTAACTGTTGATCAGACAACTTGAACCCATTTAAAAGCTATCCTAGACTCTGGCAAATTATGATTTACATTGGCATTTAATTTAATGTTTCCAAGAATTTTTTAGAGACCAAAAACAGATTGATTGAAAATGAATCAATAGATGTAGTAATAATAATCATTAATTTTGCAGGTTCAACTATAAATCTTAGGATTAACTGCTGTTTATCATAAATTAAATATGTTTAGATTTTGAACACGCTGGTTGGACAAAACATGCAATTTGAAGATGCCACCTTTGGTTATAGGGACTGTGTGTCATTGTTGTTTATATTATGTTGTAATAAATAACGGTTACAAAATAGTCAAGATTAGTCCGTGACTAAAATAATTCTTGCAGCCCTATGCACTGTTGAGCACTACGTGTTGCTTTATCCTATAGGATCGACATTTTTTTTAAAGAAATAATGATTGAAAAACAAAGAGCAGGGAGAAATGCCAGAGAGGTGGTGGAAGAGGCAAAAGGATTCAAAAAAGGGCACATGGGAAAGCGAGCGACACCTCTGTAAAGACATTAGTGATTCCCAGCTGTGTGTTGAGAGCCTTCTCCCCTTCTTGTCCTCCTCCCTCCACTCCCTCGCTCCCGTGTGAAGATTAAGTGGCGGCATAAGGGAGGCAGTCACCTCTAAAGCTGGTGAAGGAAACTTCCCCTTTAAAGTTCTGCTCTCGCTCTTTGCCAAAGCGTGCCGCAGCTCAAGTCGGCTTTTAGAAATTAATCCCTGCATTATGGAGGGAGTAAAATGTAAACAAAGCGGGACAGGAGAACCTGTGAGTGTGCAGCGGAGGAGGTGTGAGGTGAGTGTGGGTGAGGGTTTTGTAGGTGGCTTGTTTTCAGAAAAGGCCTAAGTGTAACTATCTGTGTACAGAGAAGAGGGAGCTCAAGAGGTAGCGGGTGGGGTGAAAAGAAGGAAATGAAACAGCACAAACCTGTCCAGTCCTCTCTGAGACACTCCTGGGAGAAAGCGTCATGCTTTTGCTGCATGATCTTAAAGCCCTCTCTCTGCACTCTCATGTCCAGCAATACAGCTTTGTCTTTTCGGCTAATTTCAACCATTTTTGTCCCTGGCAAAAGGAGTCATTGTCTACAAATCCTCCTCTGCTGCCTTCCTGCTTTCCCTCTCCTTTCATTCTATCTCCATTGAGAGGTGTAGATAGGCCAGGGTTGATCCTGACGAAATCAGAACTTCCCGCAAGCAGGATTAAACTCTGGTGAGCGGACAACTTCTCTTACTCTCCAGCGGTTGGCTGTGAGGTTTTCCATCTCTCTTTTTGACAGTTAAGCTTCCCGTCTGTCTGGCTGCCTCCTGAGCCTCTCCACCGAGGTACTTTGAGTCTCTCTCTGCTTGTCTGCTTGTTGCCTCTTACTGTCTTGCCATATATCTGCAAGTCATCATCGTTTCTCCATCTCTCTTCTCCGCATACTCTAAAGATCATCCACCGTCTTCCCACCCTCTATCTCCTTCCATGCCAAACTTCACAACTGTACAAATGTGTACATCCACTCTTATATAAGTCCTCATTCTTGTGTGTTCTACTTCTGCTGTTTTATACAGATGTATCCTTCTTGTCTCTATCTACCAGTGATTTGATCTCCCCCTCCTTCAGGCAGACAGACAATATAAAGTTGTGAGTGGCATCATGCTGTTTTGTGTTTTTTAAATCACAATCCTCTCATTAAACTTGACGAGCAGAATAGTACTAAACTGACACCCAACCTTTGACCTCGAGGTGTTAGCAGAGGTTGAGCTTAAAGTGGAGCTTTTGCAGTCCCATACTGCCACTTGGTGGTATAAGTGAAAGTGCATTTACTAAAAAAAATATATATATATATATATATATAAATAAATATATATTTATATATACATATATATATATATATATATATATATATATATTTTTTTTTTAAATATTAACGTCACATAGCAATTGTTTTTGTATTTTATACTTAGAACTAATTTTTCATTTCGTGTACCAATACATTGTGACATTGTATAGTATCATCATCATCAAAATATCATATGAAATGAAGTTGCAGTAGAATGAACTACAATGATCCACCTAAACCAGCTGCCTTAATAAAAATACTGTTATTGTTAATGCAACAGTTATGATAATCAATGATATAACCTATATAATAATACATATTGAAAGGGGCAGTAATTAAGTTTGCTGACAATATCTCTAAACTCCAACTTTGAATACCAAGACCTTTGGCAATGGATACTACTTTTACTCTCAACTGAGATGTGAATATTTCTTCCACCACAAGTACTGAATTACTATTAAGTAATTTTCCAATTACCCTGAAGTCAGTATGATGCCTTTAAACATGTTTTAATTTTAAAATATGGGCGTTAAGTTTGATCACATAACAAAATTTGCAAATCCTCACAAATAAGAAAACCAGAAAATGGTTTAGCTTGAAAATTACTATTTGTAATTTATTATTAAAATGATTACAGTTAATTTCTGTCAATTGATTATTTAAGCATTTACGTCTATACTGAAAATTCAAACATAGATGTACTTATAAAGGAAGGCACTATTTTACATTTGGGATACTACAGGTTACAATACAGTGAACCCAGCGACCATGAGTGCAAATAGAGTTTAGTGAAACTTTTCAAGTTAATGTCAATGTCATTCAAAAAATGCCAACTTTTAGTGCATTTGATTGGTTAAGATAATCTGCAGTTAGAGCTGTGTTAAAGGCGTATTAAATTGAGTATCTCAATTTTTACCATATTATGATTTGTTGGTTATTGATTGACATTCGTTCTTTCTCCAACTGTTCAACTAATCATTCCATAGTTCCTCTCTTTCACTTAATTCTTCTCCTCTCCTGACACAAACACATCCTTCCTCTAGTGATCTTATTTTACAGTTTAATCAAGATAAAAAGTTTAAAAAGTAACCATCATCCTTTAAAAGCCTCCTTGCTGTGCATAGTGGTTACCTCTTTTCCTGTCATATTCTCCTCACTCCTTCCAGCGAGGCCCCAGGGTCTCAGCAATGAAGGAAAAAGATGTGATGTCCTCCAAGATGGCCTTGGTGGTTTCCCTGCACGTGTCCTCTGGTGTCCACCCTGACCATCAAGGCTACAGGCTGCACAGGCTGCTGCCCACCCGTGCTGCAGGCAGCGCCGAGTACTTCAGGGTGTGCAGAGGCACCACCGATCATCGTGATCTGCTGTCAGAAGCAGGACAGCACGGTGGGGAGGCCAGAAGTAAGGTTCAGGCAGATTATGGAGAGGTGAATACCTGAGGGAGGAAGGTGAAGACCAATTGGAAGGAAATATTGAGAACTCCATACTAACAGTAAGGCAGAGAGAACATGGGGTGATTCATGAATTTAACGATGATTTAGTGGCTCTGCTGTGATTGTTTTTTTTTTTTTTCCCATATGTGGTGGGTGAAAAGCTGGGAACAGACATGATATTATAATGACTAACACCCAACACAAAATGACTAATTTGCAACAACGTGCAAGGTATATTAATATTGAGTCAGATAGAAAAAATACTGAACTGAGTAAGTATAAATGACAACTCCGCATTGATGACACCTACTCACCCAAATCAACTGAAGATAAATTCTCTGGCATCTATACAAGTCTGCCCTCTGTTTTTTACGCTTTTTACTTGCTGTTTTGAAACTGCTGAAACTATAAAATAGGCTCACTGCCTTTACAATGCTGCTTACTGTTTTCATGAGTTTTAAAAAAACCTGATATTGCCTTCCTCCGCATCTCCATCCATTCATTGATGAACAGGCCAGGGCCAACAGATCGGGATTTAATCAAACTGTGATTTATTCTCATGCAAAGTATATTTAAAGTCGGGTGTTGTGTGATTCTTTGTGTGTTTCGTATGATGAGCCATAAACTATCGGGGTCATCAGAACAGCGTGATCGATGGTCAGGCATGGCCCGATGGTGAATTGTGGAACTTCAGCATATCCATCACTCCAACTTCTGCCACAACTGTCGAACAGGTCTGGGCCTTTGGTTCCGCATATGCCGCTGTGTTATGTTGCATTAAATAGATTTAATTTGCTCATAACACACATACATAGTCCCTTACTTCGCCTGTAGGACAATCACTCCTAAATGGCCACTCACGCGTCACAGAGGAGAACGTGTTTGGTTTGTGCTGTGCCATATAGCCTTCAGTCTTTGGTAAATGATGTGACTAAGCACTGTTTAATGTTCTGTTTAATAAATTAATTGAGCTAAGCAGCTAACTGCTGTTAGAAGAATTGTTGTTAGCAATTATGACAGATGAACTATAAAGATACAAAAGCATTACAGTCGATGCAGCTAGGACTTAGAACAGACCAGTAATCTTAGGTTTGAGGTGATTTTTTCTGCAAAAAATGGTACCCTACTCTTAGTAAGCTAAAAACATGAAGAAGTACACTGTGTGTGTTCTTGGTAGCCTCATGGGTTAAACTGCACAGAAGTGGGAGCTGAGCTGGTAAATTGAGAGGAAGTGGAAGTGGCTCACATTTGCAGATTTCAGCTATAAAAAAATAAAGGCAGGGTTCCCCACAATATCATCTAGTGTAACATGTATTGAACTGTTGCATAATAGTTTCCAGGGTATACCTTTAAATCCTTACTCTTCCCCTCTAGCTTTATCATGATTTCCCACTAAATAAATAATACATAATGCACAAACATACAGGCTCATCCTGTACTTACCCACTAGCAGCCCTCCATTAGAGCACTCCATTGATAGCAATGTGGCTGGCTATAGTGTGCTTTTCTTGGATCAGATACTCTGCTGCACACTAGAAATCATCAAAGCAATTCTGCTTGTTCCTAAAGTACAACTACAAACAAATGATATAGTATAAGTTAGTTGCAAGATGAGTATAAACTCACTTAATGCCATATGTTTTGTACCTTTGTGCCAGGTGAGGCATACTCTCCACCCACTCTGATGTTGTACTGCCAAGTCCTCAGGTGTCTCACATACAGCAGGTAAAAACACTGAAAAACACAACATAAATACAAACAAGTATAGTGGAAAGAGTATACCCAGAACATTTTTACAAATGCATTACACACTGTATTCAGAATTTAGATCACATATTGTACCTTCGAGTGGCACTGTGTACATACAATGTTTCTCCTCGATATATATTTGCATCAACACGTATTACCTGAAATAGAGCGTATGGGCCTGTATTTTTACCTGTTTTGAAGTACCTGCAGTGACTAGTGGGTTTTACAACAATGTAAAAACAAGCAATCCATAACTCTCATATGCTCTTTGAATATCTCCCTCTCTAACCCTTATAACACATTGGTGATCTTATTTTATACTGTATGTGCATCTATATATTCATGGGTTCAGATAATCATGGTTGCCAGAACAACAAATGTGGCAGCTTTATGTTTTTATATAGAAAGCTGGTATTTACATTATGTCCAACAGGCACCTGAAATGTTTACACTTTCTGAGTTCAAGGGATAAGATCGTTACCACCACATCTTTGGATGTCTTTGGATCAGTTATTGCTTACTTATAGTATGGTTGTCGGAAGCCTCAAAGCCTCCACTGTCACCGAGAAAACAGGATGAGTTTCCATCCTTCTTCATTATAGCGTGGACTAGGAACATGGGAATCTTGGTTCCATCTTTTCTGGGATAAAATACCCCAGATATATATATTAGGTAGGTAGGTGGGTGAACACACACATTTATTGGGCATGGCTTTCACATGATGTGTGAATATTTTTGTGACTCTATTTGTTATTTTTCTAGTCAAATGAGCTGTTTTGCACCATTTACCGCTATCAACCATGAGTAGTACAATTCTAAATCTGCATCATTATGAATATGCAAACAACGATGGAAATGTAGGAACAGACACATGAATAAACTGGAAGGCCTTGATACGAAAGTAATGGGAAGTTTGAGCATGGAGACAAGGGGTGTACAATCAAGAAAACAGGGTCATTACCTGGCTGGTCTGGTAGTCTTCTTGCTCGATACCTTCAATCTCCACCTCCTGAATACTTTGGGCTCTGGGTTTGACTCATAGATCACAGTGTTAAATGATACCTGAGTTTCAAAGAAAAAAAGGCCACAGGTTAGAGGCTACAGTATGTTTAACTTAATAAACAGGTATATTTTAATAACTGATTGTTCACATTTGTGAAAAAAATACTAATTACATTTAGAATTACATAATCTGCAGGTCCCAATGCTAGGCTATCTTATGCAATATTTGGTCTTTACTATAAGGTTTTAACTTTTAACTAACATGTAATGTATTTTTCCACACTTCTATGTAATATTTAAAGCAACAGAAGTCGAAGATGTCATTGCGGTAGCAATGCAGCACTTACAGAACAATTTTAGTGTAAAAATGAGATTTCTTTATATGATTCCTGACAGTAAACTGAATATATTTGGGTTTCGGACTGTTGGATGGACAAACAGAAATCTAGACCATTGGTAGTATTAATTTTAATGAGACAATTAAAATTTATGTATTAAATCCAGGATTACCTGGTGTAGTAAGGAGAGGTGAACTTGTAGAAGAAGTCTGAGTGTTTCTTCTTGCAGCTCACGCCACTGTGCCAACATCCAGCAGCGGGTCTGACCAGCTGGCCATCGGACAACTCATACACCTGGGATGTCCTTCACATCATGAACATAGTTGACCAGCAGGTGGTGCTGGTTCACACAGGAGACAAAACCTTTAGAGGAAACAAAGAGAGTGGTAAAGTAGACATGACAGTATGTGGCTGGTTTGTTGAACACTGTCAAGTGGACTGTAGTCATGTTGTCGGTCTTCTTCTCTATGCTGTATCAGTTTCCTCTATGCTGATGATCCAAAGGTAACCGATAGCAGCCAAATGTGCTTTATACTTTAGTTGCACATGACCTTACTAATTAATGCTAGTTAATATAGATGTTGCTGTAAATGTACAGTACAGCACAGAGTTAATACGAGCATAGACTGAATTGTTATACTGTGCTATAACCTGACCTCATCAACAACCAGCAGAGGGCAGACTAGCATGCTGTTAGTGTAATATGCTGTAAATGCAGGGCTATACGGCTCGAGTAGAGAGCAGTGGTGCTACAGATGCCTTCTCTTTGTTACTGTCTTATTAACATAGTAGCCAGAATTCCATACATGACATTTGCTTATGGTGTTGTCAGTGTCAGACAAGGACAATAAAGGGTGAACTGATGAATCAGTGGCATTCAACAGGCTGATGTCCCCTTCTATAACCAAAAAGGACTCACTTGGGGTTCTTCTGTTGTAAAGAACTTGATGTTGGGCATGTGCTGAACTGATACTGGGTCTATTCATGCTATTATAAGCTGGGTCTGAGACAGTATTAGTATAGAGGAGAAACAGCACTCAATTTACAAAAGAGGCCAAGATAGTTGCCACCACTCATGCACCATTTTGCAGAGATGTGATATAATCAAACAAGTTGGTGAGACAACAAGGGGCTCTCTTTAAAGCAGTTGAATAGCATGTTATTATCAGATATGATGTCAGCTCCCACTTGAATTTCATGCATACAACTAGTTTAAAAACATTTAAAAACATGGTGTTTTGCCATGTAAACTAATAAAGCAGTATAATTAGATACCATAATCATTTGGCAGCACATTACTTCAGTTCCATATTTAGCATTTAAAAGCAACATTTAGTAAATATTTTGACACTCTACAATGTAACTCTACATTTCTGTAAATAGTGTTTTAAAATTGCAACGATGGTCAACAATTATAATTCCTTCCATAAAGACATACTTTATATTACAACCATGTAACCATTACCATGTTGTCATTTATTATTTGTTTATACCAGCCTCCACTAATGGTGCCCCCCAGGAGGGTATGATTGGGGAACAAATACATTAATAAACACATCTATGAAATTTTTTGTTTACCTTGTTGCTAAGTATGCCTTTTCATTCCAATATTTGTTTATTTCCCTTTACATAGTCCTGCCGATGATAGTGTGTGTGAACATCGGTCTTGGTGTCCCAGCAGGAAGTGTGGATATTCCACCAGCTTTGTTTCATTGACCTCGGGATGGTTACATAGACATATCAAAAAGCAAGTTAGGACAAAGTGCTTATGGACCAAATTTCACTTTTGAGCAGAGTTCCCTCTGTGAAGGTTTTCAACCACAGACACAGAACTTCCCAGTTGCTGTGGTCAAGGTCAGTGAAACAACATTTGCCAGATTTCAAGGCTGAATTGTGGAACTACAATTCACGTACAAACCCTTCTGCGCATTTCTAAAGCTTGGCGGAGTTTTCACTCCTTTAGACCCACAGCTGCCATGCCAACAAAGTCTGTTTTACAAACCAAGAAGCTGAAGTGCCCTTTTAAGTCTTGGACATTACTTTTCTTTTAGTGAACCTATGTTATGTGGGTGGACCACATGGCTGGCTGTATCTTGAGCTGTATATTCTATTGAAAATTCCATTTAGTCTCACCCAGGACATCCTTGTTGTGCTTGTTATGAGGTGAATGTGTCCAAGTGCTATCTGTCTGGTTCTGAATGTCTATGTTGATGATAGTGGCGAGGAGCATCAAAGTTGGAGCGGAAAGTGAATACAGTTCCTCATTGGTGATGTAAGGTATTGGGCAAAGTTGTCCACCGGTTTGACCCATGGCAGCCTGGAGGAAGATAAATAAATGACGAAAAACTCAATTGTTAAAATATTGAATCACCTGACTCTTATTTTAATTCTGACGTTGAATTTCAGTTATTTATGACTTGACTGTGCTGTGTTATAAAATCAATAGCGTGTTTCTAATGCCCTTACACTGAAGTTTCAAAATTCCTGTTTGTGGGAGAGATATTTTCACACCAGACAACAGGCCTCAAGGTGAATTTTGAAGTCTCCATCTAGTGAAGTAACTGTTGGTCACTGGCACCACGGCATCGCTCCTCTTCTGCTGATACAGCACTGTTGTTGTGTTTTGTTTTGTTTTGTTGTGTGGGTAGAATGCTATCTATTGCTGCTTGAAAATCTGCATCCTTAAAAAAGCTGGTTGGTTTCCTTTGAATAACTGAATCAATTTTGATTCATTGATAGATACAAAAGAATAATACATAAGTGACAGATCCAAACTAGACAGGTCACTTAGTGCTGGTACCACTAATAACTGCTATTAAAACAGAGAATTCAAATACGTAATAGCACTGTTATTTGTGTTTTGTTTTGTTATGGAGGCCTGTAGTCACCTCTTGCTTGAAAGTACGTATAAAAAGCTGGGGTGGTTTTCACTGAATAACTGCGATCAATTTTTGATTCATTGGCAGGCTAAAGATAATACACCAGTAATAAGTCCATTAGACAGGTCACTTGAGCTGCAGTACACTATGTGCCTCTGAAGCAGAAATTATTGTGATCAGCCGAAAAATATTGGCTGGCAACTAGTTTGATAACTAGACTAAATATTTAGTCAAATAGGTTTACTTTACAAAATCGAACTTCAAAAATCATGACATCAATTTCCCACCCGTTTTAGTACCGGTAGGCCTAAAGTTCCATTCTGAGAATCCTACTCAAAATGCAGAGAACTGTCTCTGGTTGTGTTTCTGCATTAGATCTGACACTGAGGCTGACCTCAAAAGACAGACCTGTGTACACCAGGGGCTGGGGTGCAAGTTGGCTGGCTCCCACAGCCTTCAGTGATGGACCAAAACAGCTCTACCCTTCGTCCCAGTATCTGAAAAGAGGAAGCAAAGAAATACAAAGCAAAGAAAGATAAAGAGAAGGCAGCTTCATTATTACATCAATGGTCTTACCTTCACTATTTACTCCAGATCTGGTGGGTGCCGGCACATTCATCCCAACAAATAGCCAGGTCACGCAGATTCTTTTGGAGTAAAGAGATTTGCTGACAATGGTGCTAGGGTAACGGTGTCTGCTGATATGCGTTTCTGCAAGATTTTAGGTTCTAAGTTACACTAAGGCTTTTCGTAGATCTGAGTATACTGATAATTTTAGAATTACTACAGGCTGCCCTGATTTTCTGGCTGTGCCACACTTTGGATGGTGGGAACTCCTGGCTTAAGAATGTCTTGCTTGACTGTTTGGTGATGTGACATAGTAGTAGAGAGGCTTCTGATTAATATTTTATGTGGTTTCTGTGCCTGCAGAAACTGCCAGAGGGTTGATCTCTTAGATACGACTACAATAGTTTTGTTTTGCTACGATTGTATAATGGTGCCTTTGCTGTATGGTGTCACTTCCTAACCATCTGTTTGCCCCTCCTGGCGTGGTAGCAGTTAGCAAGACACCTTTGCATCTTTGGTCAGAGGCCAGACGAAGCTAGATTTAACCTTAGTACATAGGCGGTGGGAGCAGTGTCTGCAGCCACTTGAGCACTTACTCTTCCCAGTCAGACCACTACCTCAGAGCCATATACAAAATGTTCACACTCTAGGCCAGACTGGCCCTGGAGGAACAAATGAGAGAAAAGAGTAGTAAGCACTGTAAGTCTTGTTGCTCATCTGCTGTGCTTATGTGTACTGGCCAGAAGTGCTCTGTTGTTTGGCTCACTCTTTGGTGCCCGTGCCATCAGAGGATTCATTTGATTCTCAAGAAGACTATTATTTCTGAATCCATCAGTCACATGAGCCCATCCTGGTTCCTATAGCCCTTTGTTGTAGTGGTAAATACCTGAAAATAAAACAGGAAATTAAGTCACGTGGTAGTTTTGCCCAGACGGACCTGGTTGAATTTCTCCCTCTAACAGTCGTATAGTTTGTTTTGAAGTCTGCTTGCAGTGCAGTCCTTGGAAATCTTGGCTAGTACCTCTTCCTCCACATAGGGCAGCTGTGTTTGGGATAGTCCTTGCCAGAGGCTCAGGTGAGGTGGCCTTAGGACTGAGCCCCGGATGTTACTCCAGGTGGCGCAGGTCAGTTGTTTCTCCTCAACAAGGCTACCAGATGAGGAAGTGAGAGGGATCGATTCGACATTTAGTAAGGCCTGGCAGTTTCTGGACAGCATTGCATACCCTTCGTTTCTCAGGTCCTCCAATACCAAGGATCCACCAAATCTTAGTTCCATGCATCCTCTTTCTTCCAGATTAACAAGTTCAAAGCAAGACAAAACCTTCATACCGACAATGGTTCGTCCATGTTTCAAACCCAGTTTTCAGTTTTCACCCCATTCTCGTTTCTTAAAAGTAAGCATTTTCTGTGGAACTATGGCATCACATCTATTTCTTCCCATTAATATTTGGAAGCCTTCGAGCACTTGTATAATTTATGTATTTTAGGAGGGTATCTTCTTCCTTTAGGTGCTTTTCGAGGCACCAGTCCGTGGTACAGTTCGATTCCCAAGTTGTTTTGGTCCGGGGCTCTTGCTGTTCACACAGAGGCCCCATGTGCATTACAGGGGTTGCCTGGATCGCCGCGTGGTACAGTGATCTGGAACCAAAGTGGGGTTTATTTATACCAGTTCATGTTCATCTGGATCCTATCTCTTCCCTTTTAGGCTGGGAACTGCATGCAGTGTCAGGCCAATCTACCCGGCTGACAAGATGCCAGGCTCTGTTAGATCCTGGATGGGGTGAGAGGATGTCTTCCTCAGTCTCTATCTCCCAGTGGGGATTCAGACAGTCAGTATTAGTCCCAATGATAGGCATCACTGATGCTGCGTTGATCTAATTAATTAGTCTTTTGTAAGGCTTGCTCTCTACCGTTCCAGGCATTTCCAGCCCTTGACCCCTCCCGGCTAGTTCTCATGTTTCACGAAACTAACAGGTGTATCCATCTCAGTGGGTGATGCCCCTAACTGCCCTCTTGGACATCTATACTACCTTTGAGGGATCAGTTTGTTGCTGCTTACTATTGGTTATCCTTAAAGATTTTTGACATGATTCAGCCCAGTAAAACCACGTCTCTTTTCTAATGTTTATTTCAGTTTCTGTTTCTTCCATCTTTGCTTCTCACAACTGTACTTGGGGAATGCGGTTTGAAAGGCGGTGCATTGAATGAGCACTGGCTGATTCCTCCCAGGCATGGTGGATGCTCCATGCGCTGGCTTATGCTACAGCACTTCTGTTGGGTCATGAGCTACCATGCCTTGGGTTTTATGCCAGACTCCAGACTCAAGCATAGAATTGCCCTTGGATTTCAGTGATTTAAGCTGTGGCAATGCCTGGAATGTGGACAGTGGTCTGCCCCAAGGTCATGCCACAGTGACCTCAGTGTCCATTGCAGGTTCAATCTGCAAAGACATTTTCACAGAGCAAAATGCTCTGAGTCAGGGCTCATTCTGATAACTATTTTAAGAAGGGGACCTCCTGGTGGCACTTCAGGTCCAGCCCACAGGTAGCTTTCACCCTGCAGCCTAATACTGTAATTAGACCCAGACTTAGGCTTGGACTTTGCTGGTCTTTGGGATGACTCCTCATTCACGACATTAGAATAGTAGCACTAATTCACTGGTAAGGAATTTAGTCAAGCTGCAAATAGACCCAGACGATAAGCAAATTTAGGCTTCGTGCTTTTGGTTTTCGCCGACTCCTCTTATCATTACTATCCTTGAGTAGTGATTTGACATGACCACAAAGACACTTTCTGTCGTTTAGCTTGCCAGACTGTATTCGATTGTTCACTTTTCTGTTGTTCCTCACAACCCTTTGTTAGTTTGCAAGATAGTTATAGGCATGGGCAAATTAGTGACTATATAGGTGCTGACATTACAACCTTACAGAAGTCCTGACCACTCATTTTAAAACTGGTTTCAGATGTGGGCTGTGCATTTCCATTTATTTCATTTATTAGGTGTTTTGGGCTTTCACAGTACATAGAATGTAATCTAAAACTAGAATATACAGATACGTCGATGGACATGAAATAAACTGTTGTATTTTATTGTTTGCTCTTTTTATAATATGATTGAATATATTTGGGGTTTAGAAGTATTAATATGTCAGTGAACCCATTGGGCTTGACAGGTGGGACCAAACACTTGCCTCCTTCATTAAAACCTTCAGTATTTTTCAAAATTGAAATATATCTGGGTCTGTGCCCATCATTTAGGCTGTCACCATGCAGCGGGCGTGGGTTGCTGGTACTCAGAATTATAAGATGCGGACCAAGCTATTCTTTTGGTACTTTTAGTCTACTGAACTGCTGAAGGTGAGACAATTGTTTGGAGAGTTGGCTCAAAACATTCTTTAATCTGGCACACACACACACAAACTGAGGGAAAGAATTTTCAAACAGTAGTCACACTGAAGTCCGAGCTGACACCTTGTGCGTGCAATATCTCAGTGAAGCTACAGCCAGTCAACTCCTGACGTTCAAGCAAAATACATTACAGGCATAGTAGTCCACTGAGCCAGGGTTCGTGGCTTCATCAGACACCGCTGACTTGAATTACAGGCTTCCTGCACATTTATCACACATCAGCAATACCACTCAGGTGACTTTTCATGCCCAGGGACTTTGGCTGTGTTCAGTGTGTCCCTCTGGCCTCCCACCCTTGACATCTTTTCCTGGGTCTCATACTCTCCTGTATAGTTTCTGACATCACACTTCAGCAGTTTGTTATCCTTTCATCTCTTGGTCAATTTGTTCTAAATTTCAGATCTTTTACTTTGCGGTTTTCCTCTTTTTTGCTTGTTCTGGATGCTGCTGATGGAAATCAATGGACCCTGGAATTAGAGGTGACATTTTCTGAACCATGAACGCACGTTGCCTTGAACCCTAGGTTTTATTCTGCTACAGGAGTGATGTGGCATCCAGGATGCAGTGAAAATACTATAGTGCTTGCCTTTGTTGTGGAAATAGAAACAAGCACCTTTTGGTTGAAAGTCCACGAAAACAAATGGTGAACATTTCGATTCCATTATTTTAGATCTCCACGTTTCATCCGATCTATTAAAATCAGTGAATCTTGGATCCAGGAAAGTTTGTGCACTGATGCTGGGAACGTAGAAACAAGCATATACAGTGGTCTTTAATAAAACATTATCATGCAGTGGTTTCATTTATTCATTTTGTTATTATTTTGATTGGTTGCTGCATCAGGGATCAATAAAAAGTATTAATATTATTATTATTAAGGGCTGCAAGGCATTACAGGCCTTTAAAACTCTGGTAACCATTACTGTCATTATTTGAATTATTTGTTTAGATTAATCATTTAGTCTGTAATCATAATTGAATAGCGCTCACTCAGCTCCCTCCCTCAAATTGCGCTTGTCTAACATGATTCAACAATTGTGATGTGTCAACCAAAACTCGTAGTAATAATCTCATGGAAATGATTAGCACCCTGGACGTTTTATGGTCATCAAAACGGTAGACCTTTCAGTTGATAATCAGCTATGCCTCTGCCTGTCATTCTTGGGACTTGTTTTAGCTTGATACACTGCTTTTGACACTTCATCTAGATCTCCCACTTTCAATGTTCTCAGCAGGATCATGCATTTCCCATTCATCGAAATGTTATTTAATATAATACGTTATTTAAAATTCTAAAATACAACTTCAATAAAGTATTGTAATGTTTCATATTCATGCATTTACAGCCTGCGACCAAAGAGGGACCCGACTTTGTTGATGCAAACAGGCATTTCATTTCTTTGAAAATAAAAACAAGTTCCACAGTCCAGTATTTTCTCTGCAAACCGTTTCCCAATGTCAATGAACAGTTGCCTGTTTTGCCTCAGCTGTCTTCACTTTTCCCTCTGAGACAGGGCCAAAGGGTAAATAATGTTAGCTTTCTGACAGGTCTATAGACATTTCCTCCATCACTTTGGTGATTCTTTGTTGTGTGTTCTGGATTATTTTGCACCAGACAGACTGAGAGAGAAAAAGAACAAAAGTTTCAGACTTATAGTCCTGCTCTAATCCACAGAAGCTGTGGTAGGCTAGGAAGGGGAGGAAGGTCAGAAGGAAATAATTTCAAATAGTTTAGCTAAGGTGGTGGATAGCAGTACTGGAAAATACAGGCTCAGCTATATTCCTCTCTGGTGATTTTCATAGATCTGTATACCAGAGGCTGGATGTCAAGATGGGATGGGTGGTACATCACCTCTGATGGTGGTGTTTAAGTAAAATCTACTACAATGCAACACTGTGTGTATACAAGTCATTTGATCAAATCCTTATAATTCAACTTTTTACTTATTTATGACCATGGGTTTGTTTGCTGGCTGCCTATTGTCTGTTTCTGTCAACACTATATTTCAATACCATCCTGTAAACATGACGGTCTCCCGTTGCAGGGGCGTGCTAAAGACAACGGTGCTAAATTGGCCCTTAACTGATTCATTCGCTCTGCCGGAGGCCCTAATCTCTGGGCCAGTGGACCAGGCCAGTGCGATGGACTTCTTAAAAGCGAATCGTTTGAGGCCCCAGGTAGCTGTGACTGTACCGGCTCTGTGGGCAAACTTTGGCTAACCCCTCCGCAGCATCCTGCTGAATCCAGGCCCCTAATTAGCTGCATTGATTTGGTGGTTTGCCAATCTGCGAGAACCAGAGAGATTAGATTAAACATGTCAGTTACTTGGCAGAGGCAGAGGTCAGGCGGGTGTCATCGAAACTTGCCAGGCTCCAGACTCACCCACTGGAGGATGAGAGGAGAGAGGCAGGAGGGCTGGTTGTTGAGTGTTGTAGGAGGAGAAGAAGGAGATGATACGAAAAAGTGTGGCAAATAAATTTCAGGCTAAACAATTAGAAATGTTTAGACAAAGAAAAATACTAGGGTGGGAAAATCTTCTGATAGGAAGGAAGATTGGTCTTAGCTCTTCTTATTCATAGGAGTCTGTTTCTGGTTTTATCTGTTCTACAACCAAAATACACCTTTCACAGATGTTAGAGATGGAAAGTAAAAAATAATATAAATGCATGCCTGCATGTATAAAAACACACATACACACACACAGTGAATAACGCTTCTTCCTCCAGGGGCTACCTCCAGTGGGATGCAAAAGCTGGCCTCTAGAACAGATGCGTCATTGCCCAGATATTTTGGTGCCTCAGCATCAGGTTGTCATTTTCAAAATCTTATTACAAAATCTCTGTAGCAAGCAGTCCTGGGCTTACCGCTGCTCCCAGGCTAATACTTCGCCAATTTGGCTCAGGCCCCAAAGCCATGTTGCAATATAACCGGTACTGTGTATTCCAAGCTTCTATTTCTGAAATTGATGATGCAGATTTAACTGAAGAAAGCTTGGGAGGAGATTTGGGGTACAATTGCTTGTGCACTGCCACACTAAATTAGATTTAATCCATATTTTCAGGCTGATTTTCTGTAATTCCTCAAAATCATCCCTCATTTCTGTTAATATCTTTATTTAAATTTTTCAATGAAAATACACAGAAAGTGGCGGCCACTGTCTTTTCATCAAAAGATTATATAAGGCAGCTTACACTCCACTCACTTTATTTTAAATTATTTAGTGCAGTCCTTTAAATTAACAATAATCAATAAAAGGCATAGCAGGAATTGTGGCCTGATGCAGTGACTGGTGTGATTGTCTTTTTACTCCTGGTGCACCTAGGGATAATAAAAAGACCCAGATTCAGACAATTGAGTTATCCAGACAAGAAGAAGAAGATTCGTCTGGGGTCAATGGACTCCAGAGGAGGGAAGGAGGAGGGCAGGGAAGGAGGAGGAAAGGTGGAGGAGGAGGAGGTTATGGGTCCAAGCTGGTCACTGCCGTATGGGCGCTTGTACTGGCCTGGGGAAGAGAGTATGAAGGAAGGAAGAGGAGGAGGGCTGAGCTACATTAGGATTAACCGAAGCCGGTGGGTGTCACTGAGCCACGCCCACTGATTTCCACATTCGGCACAGCCTGTCACAAAGGATTTCATGGCTGTCTAGACTTACAAATCTGACACTGGCTGCTGTGATGTTTGCTTTTTCTGTCCTCCCACTCTCTGTGGCACCTGTGTATCTCCCGCTCCTCGCATTTGCCCTTGCCTCCTGGCCAGCCCCTGAGTGGCAGTGTTTTGTTGATCCAACTCTGGTGCCAATCCTTCCCTGTCTGCAGACCAGATCTTGGCTAAGTCTCTGTTTGGCCAGTGATGCAGTTGGTGGTGCGTGGTGCACAGCCACTAACTATTCTGACAAAGCATGCAGACACCTTGCCATTTCTCCCCGTACACATCACCCCAATCTCCAGTACCTGCAGCCCCCCCAATTGTCCCCTCCACTCTACTTTTTATTCTGGACCTCGTGTGACCTGGTCCAGCTAGTTATTAATTGCATGTGTTGTGGGGGATGACAGAAGTTAGAAATAATTGGAGTTTTAGGGTGGTAGACTCTGATTAGTTTGGGAAGTAGGGGATTGTGACACAGCACCTCAGTGGTGAGTGGTAGGGAAGGATTATGGCATTATACATTTGTAAATTAGCCTAAGCTAATGTCTGGCGCCGCTTGCTTCTGGGCCTTAACATATTCAGTTCCTATAACAAAGGCAATTAGAGGTAGGCAATTAGAGGTAAACATGTAGATTGCACAATTATTTTTGTAATCCACAGTTCAGTGTTATGTAATATGAGATCATTGCATGGCATATGTGAAAAGAAGCAAAGTATATTTACTCAAGTAAAGTACTTAAGTATAATTTCAAATTGTACTTAACTTTCCCCTAATTTCCAATTTATGCTACTTCATATGTTGACTCCACTACAAGTCTTTTCACAACTACATTTATTGTAGCTGTATGTTGTTCCTGGTGCTTTGTTTGTCCCTTTCCTCCCCTGTCTGTAGTTCTGCCTGGGTACTACTTGATCAGTTATAAGTGAGATGAGTTTGACTGTGAATGAAGTGCGTAAAGCTCTTGTGGCAACATCAGAAGAGACAGGCCTCTAGTGTAGGGACTGCTGGTCTTGCTGCCTCTCAGCCTGGGGTTTTATTTTATTTTGGTGTTGCCGTTGTGTTTTTTGTAGTCACTGATTTAGTCTCTTGGTTGTTTTGGTATGTCTTTATGTTAATAAATCCCATGGATTTGGTTGTTCCAACCGTGGTTCTTCTTGGTTGATTTGAGTCAATGGTGGGGTGTAACAACATTAAAATAATACACTTACATATAATAAGTTACAAAAAAAGCAGCGTCATGTTTCAGATCTGTACTAGTTACTAGTATTTCTTTCAGAGAGACATTTCCTCTCTAAACATCTGAGATGTTCTTTCTGTTCAGCTTAAAGCTCAAGTTTCAATTTGTACATACTGAAAGTTGTATCATGTTGATGACATTATCTGGCACATGATGTTTTGTTTAAAAGATTCCAAGTTAAGGCTAAAGGGTTGTGGAACATTAATTTCTGAATCTGTCAAATGTGATGAATCAGAAAATAGGCTTTCATTAAAGGTTAAGGTAATGTGATCTGTGCTGGTAGTGTGCACCTGCATGTCCAACACTGAATATGAAGCAATGACATAAAATGCACTGGATCTATTTATTTAATATTGTAGTATTGTGTAATGGGTTTTTTTGTGTGGGAAATATTTTTGAGGAATATGACGTTGCAATCTAATGTAATCTAATAAATGGATGAGTTATAAAAATCAGTACACCCCAGTCACAGAAATCACAATGGAATCTGGTAATAAAATTTGTTTTCAGTAAGTGTTGCAAATACTATGCAAATATCTGCAACCAGTGCTGTGCTGCACCCTCTGTGTGTTCCCCCTCTGTTACTACTAACCCGTTCACTGTTCAAGTGTGAACATTCACATGTCTAAACTGAACTGAGAGAATCACAGCATCAACTTAGACATACATCTCACATGCATCCTCTGATTTAGCCATTTTTAACCACAAATATATCTCTTAATGTGTACAAAGGGCTAAAACTAAAGGACTTTTCCTGTCTTTTGAAAAAGAAGAAGAGACTCTGCCACAGAACAAGAGTTGCTGGTAACAGCAAGTTTGATGTTAGTTCTCCGAAAAGATAAGCCACAACTGTGTGTGGTATATTGACAATGAGCTCATACAAGTATACGATAGACGGACTCTTTTATTTATATATTGCTCATTACTTCAATAGGTTTACGAAAAGTGCAGCCTAGATTTTATACACCCTGCAAAGCTCAATATGAGGACAAAATGTAATATATAAGATTACTTCTATTTTAGTAAGTAAGAGGCCAATGATCATAGGTATAATGTGGGTGATTAATAGAATAACACCTCTTGAAAAAAACCATGCACGTCACCATACAGATTAAATTAGACATCTAAGTCTCATACACCAGCCCTCACATGGTTCAAAGTCACTGTTATGCATGGTAAACAGACTGATGATGATGATGCAGATAAGGATGTTGTTTGCTGAGGCCTCTGGCTCATCTGTCTTCACTCTTCCTCTTCTGTGATGGCATGCAACCCAGAAGAGGTGTGAAAATGAGACGGGTTATTTTGGTCTGTCACAGTCAGCCTCTGAGAAACTCTGGCTTCTGCTACAGATGCTGGTGAGAAAGTGTGAGTTCTCACTTTGTGTTAACCTTAAAAGGATTCAAGAGACAGTGCTAAAGAATGAAAAAGTGGCAAATTAAGAAGCATTTGTAGCCATCACGCTCTACAATTAAATCTGTACTGATTTCTGCTGCAGCTGATGACTATATCTACAGAGTTGTATGGGGGCTCAGTCGGATGTTCCATACACAGTTACAGTAAATGTATTATAGTTTTGCAGTGTCAATTTTCATTGCAGCTTTGAGTCATTGATAAACTACTTTGCATAGCAGGCATAAAGACACAAGTGCGAACAATGCATGGCCTCAATAAATCCAGTTCCAGCAACTCATTTTGCAGCACAGTGTGTTTGCAACAGGATGATGTAATTGTTGTCAGCTAATAATAGTCACACTATGACTGAAGGATGAAAGCATATTTTACATTTGTACCTTTATCATTATGCTGCAGAGTCAGTACTGTGGTAATTTGTTCAATAAAGCCGAAATAAGGTAAAGTCCTCAAGTCATTTCAAGGCCACAAATATGTTTGTGATATTTTTGAGAAGTGCCATGCACACAATTGTCCTGTCCTTTATTTGCCTGGGCTTTACCAAGAAATTGAAATTACAGATTATGTTAATGCATTGTTGGAGTTTTCACATGAATCCACTTTATCTGTTTGATGTTTGATCTCCCTAGGTTTGCTAATACCTGCGTAGTGAGTATCACCAGCAGACTGACATGGCCTCTCCCTAAAATGTTGCTTTTACTTTCTTTGTTGGTGCTCTGCCATGTTTCCAAAGAATCATGCGTAGTTCCACAGAATTTAACAGTGACTACTATAAATAAACAAAAAAGGAGAGATGGTGTATGAGAGAGGTGGTGGTGGAATCCACTGCAAGAGAGAACAATTGCAGACACTCTACATTAATCTTAAAACAGATAGCGAAAAAGAGGATTTAAGTTGTTTTTTATGTTTAAAAAACATATGACAACGCATCTAAGGTCATTGGAGTTGTCTCCTTTCATGGATTGACAAAGATTATACATCAAGATTAAAATGACTTTGCATTTCAAATCGCACCTGGATTATATATGTTGACTCCCTTGACCTATAGATACCTAATAGGATTCCCCACCACCCATATGGAACCATGATTGCTTCCATAAGCTTTGAAACAGTTTTTATCCGTCATGTAGTTCAAACAAAGGCCTCTTCCAGTGAATTTACAGTACCCCCTGAGGTGAAGCAACATAGCAGGTCGAACAACTTTTCGTCCTTCTCCTTTTTCGGAGAAGGACGGATGTTTTCCAAATCACACTGAATGATATGTATGAACTGGAAATGAAACACATTCTTCTTTTTAAAGTCTTATCTACAGTATGTGTTAACGTACAAACAATAGATCAAAAAACCCTCCTCCCGTGGCACAACAGAGCTCAAAGAAAAGTGATGACAAATGATATGTAAAAACAAAAACACAGCTGGGACAAACTCTGACATTAGGATTTCCCACTCACCCACCAATAACAAAGGGATGTCCGACCCCCAAAGACCTCTACCCATTAAGAAAATAAGCCCCACAAAACAATTGCACATGCATGTTAGTGATGAAATGCAATAATGTAATCTTACATATTTAAGGGTTCAGCTAGCAGGGGATAATCCCTGTGGTTAAAGGGATCTGATGGAAAATTAAGCTGGCCAGGCTGAATAAACAACAACACCCAAAAAAAACAAAAAGATGTTTCTCTGGCTACTTCCTATAGGTCATCTACTTCCTGGTTATGTGGGTGTGGTTGTTGTCCCTGGTACGGCAGTAACAGTGCATTATCGGACAAATAATCCTCTTTTTCTCTCTAATGATCGGCTGCTCAGCTGTTTACTGTTTACCACAGTAGAAGTGGAAAAACATCAAGGGAGGGGGGAGAACCATCAGAATAGGATGGATGAGGACACCTAGAAACTAGGGGAGTCAAGACTGAGTAATGTAAACACTATTATCACCCATCCCCAAGTTTTATATATTTTGGGGTGTTGCCTGTTTCCTCCTCTGAAACAGCCGAGTACTCAGTTTCTGTTGTGTATCCAGGCAGCGATAAATAAAGCGAGCTGTCACATTTCTTCCATGACTGGATTGTTTCCACTTTCATTCTCAGTGAAAGACAAACACTGACCCTGGGTCTGACAGCACAATACACCAACATCACTGACAACTCCTTATAATTAAAGGTGAAGTTTCTGTCACCACTCTAATACCTTGTTTTTTTGTGGTGGATTGGAATTCGAGCCATCTTTCATTTCCAGGTACTAGACCACATGAAAGTCGTATCAAAGATCTCACTTACTAAGAACTCCCTGAAAAGACCTTGTATTGATGGACTCGTAAGATATTAAGGGGAAAGCATGATATTGCCAACTAAAAGTCCCCTGGCTTGTTGTTTTAATAAGTGAAAAAGGAGTAATGAAATCAAAAGCAAGTATGATGGCTGAAGTTCAACAATGATACAGCATTTTTCTGTAGAGACATGTATATAATGTTGAAACTGTGTTTTTATTTTCTCTTCAAATTGACTTGTTTATATCAATGTTTATAATTTTATTGTTTATGCAATCATGATTCATTATTTTAGTGGTATATCCCATTTTAGCCATGTGGGCTGAAATATCTCAGCAACTTGAACATGGATTGCCATGAAAAGTTTGTACAGACATTCATAGTCCCCTGAGGATGAATTATGCCAAACACTGACTTGGGTCAGTCGGATTCATGACATTTCCTCTAGCTGTTTCCTTGACATCTCCTCCAGCACAATTATGAGGTAATTTTGGGTTTTAAGTGAGATGTCTCGACAACTCTTGAATGGATCACAATTATATTTGGTACATGGACGTGTTCCCCTCAGGACTGATTGTAATGCCGTTGTAATAACTTCAGCTTTGTCCAATACTTTGACCAAATACGTGCAAAACATGACATTTACGTCAGCTGTACTTGGTTTTTAGTGCTAATAGGCTAATATTGACATGCTAGCAGGCTAAAATAAGATGTGAACATGGTAAATCTGCTAAACATCGGTATGTTAGCAGTGTCACTGTGAGCATATCAGCATATTGGTTAGCATGTACCTCAAAGTATAGTTAGTTGTGTTTAATAGTTATTCTAAATTCAGCTTGGACAACAACAGAGCTGTAATTAACATTAGTCAGGCTTTAACTGTCAGGTGACCAAAAATAACAGTGAACCCTACCAGCAAGTAGAAGTCCCCTGACTGACTGTCCTGGTGACTCATAGAAGCAAAACCTAATAAGCAAATCCACTCTGAAACTAAGCTTGACTCTCTATCTCTCCCAGCCATACATCGAATAAGTTATAGGCATAACAGTCACAGCCTTACTCCCATATTTCACAAGCTCTATATGTCTTAGTGTTCCTGGTAAAGCATAGCCTATACTGCTCCCTCTGACAAATGGGGATTGCCCTGGCTCATTTTTTCCATTGCTGAAGGCACTCTGCTACATTGCACAACCTTTCACCCCAGCCCTCCTTCTGTGCGCACACATAATCTCACAAGTGCCTCATTTGAGCAAAGATAGTGATGATTTATTTTGTAAATAATAAATATGTTCCCGGGAATGCACATTTTGTTTTCGGTTTGTTAAACATACATTTCTTGGTTTAGAGTTCCAGCTACATGTTACTACAGTTAGTGGCCATGTTGTTTTCAGCATAGGAAATGAGGACATTGGCACCTCTGAAGCTAGATGGTTAAGTGTGAGCATGCCTGGCTGTTTTGTGAGTGGTTAAATTAATTAAAGCAAATGTATATTTTTTCGTACTAATCCCCCTGTCATAACTCTCAGTGGTTAAGATACGATTTATAAGTGTGCTGTGGTAAATTCATTTAGTAGCCGCCCTGTTCACCATGCATGTGTGGGTGTGAGTGTGTGACTGAGTGCAAAAGTCCTTACAAGAAATGGGTCATCTTAAAGTTTTTCACAGAATAACATTTCCACGAGCTGCTACTTTCTACACAATAATTCATTATATCAGTATGATTGTGAAAAAAGGCAATTGAGTACATAGCTGTGTCTGATTGGGGCACATGTGTAATGGGGCTTTGGGTGGTGCAAGTTGGTGGAATTAGTGGTTATTGATGGGTAAACAATAGGATTATTTACTTTACACTACTAATTGCCCTATTTGCCAGATGAACTACATCCTAACTTGACCCTTACTCCTTTGTTATACTTTAATCATAATTCAGCACTTACACGTGATATAATCATGAGTATTTATGTATGCAGGTTCACTGTCCTCTAATCAGCTGTGTGGGTTGGTCATCACAGTGGAAATTGAAATTGATAAGTGAACTGGAGGGGCCGCTTTCTCTGCACTGTTACTGACAGTAGAGCAGCGCAGAATTAGTCTGTTGCATGGCAACAGGTGTTTATTTAGACCAGACTATTACAAAACACCGAGGTACCACCAACTTAGTATTAACACGTTGCAGGTCACATCACTTTGTCTGATTTTCTGCGTCTCAGACAGCTTCAGTACAGCTGACCTCAGGTCTTTCCTTCACTTATCCTTTTCGTCTCGTCTGGTGCCCTCCCTCCCTCTTCGTGCTAAGGCCCAGTTCCTCTTGTCCCACAAGTGAGGTTTCCCTCCCCAGAAAGAGCACGCCTGGACCATCTAATGTCCTGGATGTGATGTGTGTCCAGGAGTTAGATGAGTCGGCTAGCCTACTATCCTGGAGTGACGGGTCCTTAGCCTCTGAGCCCTGAGCCTGAGTCGAGACTGTCTGCAAATTAGAGAAATTAGCCCAGTCAGGCGCTGGCCAGTGAAAGAGCCCAAATCCTCACTCCCCCACCCCCCACCACCACCACCACACACACACACGATCACACACACTCCTTCTACCACTACCAATGACCCCTACTCCGCACTGGGCAGTAAAGCTCCACTCTTGGAATAGCAGTCTTGCCATATGGCAACCAATTTATTATTTCACCATCCGAGTTAAGAAAGAAAGGGGGGGGTGACAGATACAAATATAGTTATAATGTTTCAAATATCATGATATACATGTGTTTTCATCTTGAACTATCAGTGGATTTTAAAAATCAAATACTATTTATCAAATATTATTTTATAAGCTCTCAAATTCTTTTTTCTATCCTTTATGGTATAATCATAATAGATGTTATAAATAAAAAAAACAGACAGGAGTGCATCTCAACAAACATCAAGTACACTTTTTAGGAACAAGGAATTTACGAATAAAGTCCAGTGCTGCCCTTGTAAGTTTGACAGTTTCAACATTTAGCCTGTAGGTTATGTCACATATGGTAAATCTGGGTAAAGACGTACACTGTAAATTTCAGTAATAATAACTAAAAAGAAAATTTTGTAATTTTCCTTACAGTTATATGTGTCAGTATTGATAAAATGACTGTGACAGATGTTTTAGTTGTGAAATTTAAGGCATCACATGTAAAAACTTCAATTCACATGTTTTTTATGCAAGGGAAAAAATTAAATTTATTTTGCATGTGATAGATTTGATAAGTTCACATGTAGGCACACATTTATAATGCATTTTATATATGAAAACATATATTTCACATATGCTCTTTTTGCACAGGTCACATCCTCACATATAGAAAAGTCACATTCCCTTTTTTACCCTCCATATGTTGTTTTATTTGCTCTCTCCTGTCCTGCCTACAGACCTCCAGGTGAGGTGACCCAGAGCTTCATGTTTCTAAGCTCTGTGTGTGTGTGTCTGAAAGTAAAGGGAACACTCACCAGACAGGTGTCTAAGTCTCTTTACTGCGTGCTGGGTTGACCTGGCCTACATCTGTACCTCTGAATGAGCACAAGTCAGTGCAGGGCATGCATCTGTGTATTTAAAAGAGAAAGAAAAAATACTATTACTTATGCTCTATGTGGTATGTGTGAGGATCATATATATGAGATTTTTTTTTTTCAGAATTTATTACTTTAAAACTGTATAAAAAGTATGCTCATGCATTTGTATGGATCCTGGGTTTGTTTGGTGGTGTGTGTGTGTGTTTGTGTTTTGTGTGCATTTATGTGTGTAAGCGGGGTCTTAGGGGTCTTAGTTAAAGACGTTCTACAGTGAGATGTAGGTCAAGGAGATACAGTGGCAGCAGATTGCTCATTAAGTGCCAAACCAAGCAAAAGTCCATGAGTGTGTTTTTCAGTGGCAACAGGCCAGCCATCTGCTCTTCCTTTATTCATTCATTAACATGTCTTCTTTGTGTGCGCGTGGATGTGTGTATGTAATATGTGTAAGCATTCATCACAACAGCACATGCTGGCCGAGTGTACAACGTCACTGATGTTGTTGTCCAAAACCAACAGTTGTGTGTCAGATGGCTTAATCACATGACCACAGTGGCTTGTGATTGGCCAGCGCGTTGAGCTAAAAAAGCTCAGCGCAATCCAGGCTCGTGAGTTTCTGGTGAGGGTGACAGAGTGGCCACAGCGAGAGCGGATACCCAAAGGATCTAACTGAGGAATCCCTGAAGAAACCTTGGAGACAGAAGAGAGAATACAAAGGGGAAAAATCAATCAAGGGATGACATAACCAAAGAAATGAGGATCCTACAGCTGAATGAATGTGAGAAAGTAAGTCAGATCTTATTTATTTTTTGCTTGAAAGAACAATCTTGGGTAGTTGAAAATATAGATAAATGATACAGAATGAGTAGAAAAAGACTGGTTGACCTATTGGCCTTTTAAGAAATGGCTGGTTAAAATGAATGGCCAACACTGGTATGTATGCCAAGAACAGTGTCAGTGAACTTTGGTTCTTCATGAATGGAAGTGGCTGCTTGAATAATGAATGACCATCAGCAGGTGTTACAAAATACAGCTCTTGGAAGTAGTCAGGTGATTTTTTTTATGTCACACAGTATAGTATATAGTTGATTTTGGTTATAGATATTACCTGTATTCAACACCAGGTCAAACTCAACATATTGTCAGTTTGCAGAGGGTAAAGATGTCAATACTGTCAGTTTAAAAAAGGCAGCTCACACTACAATTTGTTTATTTCTCTCATAATATGTGCTTTACATTAATAATAATAATAATATCTCAATCATAAGATAATAGTTTTTTTTTGCACTAAAATCCCTTTCCTTCCACCTTCCTTTTCCAGATCTTGAGCTTCAATCAACATACCTAAGACAAGGGACCTATCCCAACCAAACCAAAGTACATTTATACCAAAGCAACTGAAACCAAACAGAACGAAACCAAACTAGAGGTCTTGAGCCTGAATACATCAACTACAATAAATTCTGTAGAGTCAAGATGAAGCTGGATAGTGCACCGGGAGACATGAGCGGGTGGAGGGAGGTGGACTTTGCCCTCAACTGCACCTACATAGTGCCAGACCAGGTGTCGGACCCCAGTTTCAGCCTGCCCAAAGCCATGACCTCCATCCCACGAAATCTCACCTTTGAGTACGGCACAGACAATGAGGTAAGAGTAATTCAGTCCTTTCAACTTGTTTATCCATTGAGATATTGAATGGATAAACAATATGTTATAGATCATAAACACAGCACATAATTTAAAACTTTAAAAAACTTAAACTTTACTGTAAGTTAGTTACTCTCCCTGATGGTGTTTTGGAACAGTCAGCTTTGTGAGATTAAATCTTTATACTTCAAAATTACAATTACATGTTACATAACATTCTGTTGGGCCATCTGCATTGGGTTACTTGGAACAAAAGATCTGCTGACTTAACAAGTTCTTCACAAATACAGTAGAGTGCACAGGGCAGGGTGTGTGTGTGCGTGTGTGTGTGCCTATGCCTGTGTGTACGTGTGTGTGAGTGAGTGAGTGAGTGAGAGAGTGGATGTGGGACAGTGGACATGAGGCCACTGGCAGCTTGAGGTCAGGGGCCTTTGTCATGTCCTCTGGCCACCTTAACTTCCATTATGCCACTCAAATGATTGAACAGTTGTACAGCTTCTTTACATCTCTTCTTCAGACATATAATAATAATTCATGCAGGTGCACACAAAGATGTCAAGGATCAGCTTGGCTTCCACCAGTTGATGCAGTTTTTTTTCTTCTTCTTCTTCTTTACAACCATCCCTTTGCTCTTTACTTCTTATCTCCCACTCAGGTGAGTCAGGAACAACATGCGCAATATCCTTGTGCAAACAGTCAGTCAGCTGGCTCGGGGCTTTGGCTCCTGGGGCAATAAAATCAGGCGTCTGCCTGGACATGTCACCTACTGTAAGGCACTGCTATTATTTCTCAAAGTAAGGTTTTACGAGGGAAATTTGCTCTGTGGCTTAAGAGAGAATCATCGTCTTAAAAGGAAGACAGAGAGAGCGATGTCACAGTCACTTCTTTTGTAGCCGCTTTTGACACTCAGCACTGATGCTTTGTGGTCAACTCTGCTGTCCCCTTCCTCTTTCTGTCCTGTCCCAGGCAACACTTTCTGCTGTCGTTCCTCTTCTCTCGTGCTCATACTCTCATCTCTTCCTCCCTGCTCTGCAGCATTTACTGCCAAGAGATAAGAAAAGCATGCAAACAGTGGTGATAAAATCACATTCAGGGCTAATTTCAAATCCCCAGGCCTTGTTTACCAGCTAACACATTTTTCAAACGCTCACACAGTCACGCTTGAGGCAGCTAAACTTGATTTTGCAGTTTGCTTGTGCTCACATGCAGCAGTGTTTGCTGACCAATCATAATGATAAAGATGTCATTGTATCTCATATCACAAGCTTCTTACAGCAGACAATTAAGTGCCTGTGGCTGTTGCTAGCATTCATTGAGACGAGGGATATCAGATTAAAATGAAACGAAAACCAGCGTGATACGCACTCACGGATTGCCCAGTAATCTTTGTAACTGGCTCCCGTCCATTGAGTGGTTTCCCTTCCTAAAGACAGTGTCATGTGAATCTTTCTCCTTGACACACTCGGCAGAGCTGGGAAATTCATGTCCCATTATCATCATGAAACACAGCTGCTCCCTTCGAGTGTGGGTTTGTGGGATTGCTTCAAATGTGAAGCACAGTTCACATGATTATCAGAAGGGATTTTTCACACAGGTGAGAGAATGGTAGACAAATGAGTCAGACTCAATGAAAACACAGAATATAGTCAACTCATTTGTCTGAATACACGAGTCACATATCATCATGCAGATCAACACGTGTTTTGCCTAGGTTTCTCATTTTTATCTTGAAAGGAAGAAGGGTGGAGGGGCACGTGGCAGATGGGGCGTTATATGGGTGATGGGGTGGAATGCTAGGAGAGAAAGAGGGTGTGTGTGTGTGTGTGTGTGTGTGCGTGAGAGGTGGGGGGGATTTAGGTTAAAACCAGATGATTAACTTTCATTGGGGACAGGCAGCCAGCCAGCAACCGGAGGCATCAGGCTTCAACCTGGCGGGCAGAGGAGGCTATTTCGAGAGAATTCAGAAAAGATGAGGGATAGGGGCCAGAGGGGAGGGTAGGAGGTGGGGCTGGAGAAAAGGAGGGCGTTCAGGAGTGTGATAGCGTGGGTGCACTTAAGAACGCCCGCCCTCCTTTCTTCCGTTCCGTAACACCCTTCCCCTCCCTCCTCCTTCTCCTCCCAACCTGGCTGGACTGAGCGGTTAAGTAGCAGCAGCGGCCCAGCAGCCACAGCCATTCGTTAGTCACGCAACGCCAGCAAAGCACAATGTCCCTGTCACACTGGTTCATCGCATCCGGGAATCACCTCACTCGCCTCGACGGCCGTTCCACTTTTACTTTTTGCATACTCTGCCGCCCTTGAAGCCTGTTGTTTGTCTACATTGGTTATTCATTAAAAAGCCATCCCACCTTTCATAGTTGATAAGTCATCACAAAGTGTTCAGGTGTTTGTCATCTTGTTTTTGTTTTTATGGATTGATCTTTACATAGGATGCCGCGAAAATCCTTTTGAGGGTCAGTTTGAAATGTAATTCCTCAATGGCAGGAAGAGAGAGTGTGTGTTTATGTTTGGGGGGTGGGGAGGGAGTGTGACGACGGATGGTGTGTGTGTGTGTGTGTGTGTGTGGGTGGGGGGCTATTGAAGGATTGAACACAAAGCTCCTCAAGAAAGCGAGGCTGTGTGTGTGCCGCAGATGCTGCTGCCTGATGGCGTGTGTGTGCTTGGGTGTATTTTGTAGAGTTTGGGCTGGCCTCGCATTTTCTAACAAAGTGTATGAATCATGAAGCTGTTCTCCGCAACAAAGAGGACATTAACATATCCATATATGTATATATATATATATATATATATATATATATATATATATGGATATGTTAATGTATATATATATATATTTCTTATCCAACTCAGTTTCATACCTCAAAAGGTCAAAATATTCAATAACCCACCTGAGAGAGGACGTGTTTTGTTCTATATATTTTACTGTATGTCCCTGGGCAACATGGTAGAAAAAAATCCCCTGATTCTGTACTTCAAAATATACGTTTGGACAAGCTTTGAGGAGGGACTTGGGAATCTAGTTCTTGAGAAAAGGTCTGACTCATATCAGCATCTTCTCATCCTATAGATTTTGTAATCATGTGCTACCACGCTTTCAAAAATCAGTCTAAGAATCAGGGAGCTGCTTTATATGCCTTTTGTCTTTGTGTTTTTTGAATGAAACGTGTGGTACTGTCATCTATGGATTTAATAAATCAGAGATCAGAGCACAGCACTCGAGAAAGATCACAAGACAAAGGACAGGTGACACTGCTTCCTCTCTCTGTTTGTGTCTATCTGTGTCCGGTGTTTGCAAGGACAGCAGGTCGGAGGTCAGTGGGTAAGTCAGAAATTGGTCTCTGTTCATTAAGTGGAGTAGCAGGAAGTGGGTCACCATGGGGTTTAGCGACTCGGGCTATCTGGGTAGCCTTGAAGCCACCACAACTGCAACTCAGGCCAGCGACCTGCCAGACATAAACAATGGACAAACAGAAGTACTGGGCTATATTATGTGTATAGATTTAAAATGAGAGAAGTAGCATTTGAATAATTCCTTTCTTAGTGCTTGAAAGATATGAACTTTTGAGTGACCTGAGAGATGACTTTTATGTTTTCTGTGAAGGAAGAGAAAGATGGAACAGACACTCAAAACCTAATGATGTTTTTGATCTGTTTTCCAGGTCACAGGCGTGTTCAGCAAAGAATACGTCCCTCAGGGAACTCGCTTTGGCCCCCTGCAAGGCGATATCTACAAAGACAACGTACCCAAACAGGCCAACAGAAAATACTTCTGGAGGGTAAGGGAAAGAAATACACACATGCTCATATCTACATGAATACATGTAAAAGCTAGAACTCAATTAAGTGTACCACAGTGTGGTACTGGTTAGGCAGTGGAAAGTCTCAAATCTATATGTGAGAAAATGACCCTGGGAATAGTCAAGGAGCGACAGGGGAACTGTTTTCATCTTCCTCTCTTATTAGTGAAAAAAAGACACTGGTTGCTCAGATACAGAAGTTTCATATCATGTCCATGTGCATACGTCAATAAGGAAACAAAATGCTTTCACACATGCCGTATTGGCGTGTAGGGGTTTTGGTCAAAATTTTAGAGGAAGTTGTCAACACTGGCAGCACGTAACAATGGATTCACTCTCACACAGTCATCAGAGTCTTACCGGCACTTAGGTTCTATGCAACATTTGTCATACACAAAGGAAGGTACTATTGTTCAATACACACCCCAAGTCTTTCAGCCCCCTTTTTATTCTTCCAGTCTCCTGTTTCTTTCCTCTCTCTATCTCATTCAGACTTTGCTTGTGTCACTCAGGAAATTTTCTAATCTGTTCTGCTGAGTCAATTCCCATAACTTTTTGCTGCCATCCTACGTATTTTCCTTCCAGCTCTATTTCCTGTAAACCTGTGCCAAGGGGTGTTCCTGCTGCGGTGCAATAGTGAAAGTCTGACATTCCCTGGGAGTGATTATCTTATCAACCGAATGACACAGGTGCAGGATGAGAGCGGACGTGTTGCCAAAGGCATGTTGACATGTGTGCGCCCTTGGCTGCCTGCCAGCACCTGTCTGTCAGGATTTCAACAGTTACGTTTCCCTTTCAACTTGCTTTCAACACATGCAAGTTTTTGTTTGGTTTTTTTTGTCTGGAAAAAAAGTTATCATAATTAAGTGTGCCACAGACTAAAATACAGGACAGTAATAACAATAGTCTGCGTAATGAGGACGAGTGTTGTAATGAGAAGTGAGAAGGCGAGAAAGAGAAAATGAGAAGAGAGGGAGAGGGAGAGTGAGAGAAGCAACAAGGCGGTCAGTGGGCGGGCCACACCTCCGTTTCAAATACAGTGACGCTGCAAGACAAGAGCATAAGACTTAATCTCTCAGGACAGAGCAGAACTGTAAGGAACAGACCAAAGGAGCAAAATACAGTAACTGAAGAGGATACAGGATATTTAAGTGTTCATGGCAGAGGTGATTATTTGGACTTTTTTCTTTATAATCTTGTTTTATTTAAATTTTGATTATTTAATTTTTATTTTTTTTAAGTATTGTTTTTGAATATTTTATGTGGATTTTATTCAGCAGCATACCACAGAATTTACTTTCAAATTGTAGGGGTAATATCATTAATTCTGTCATTAATGGTGAATGAGGCCATTGCAGCGGATTGTCAAATAATATAATGGTTAAATTACAGTATATTAGACAATTTAATTAATAAACTGATCGTCATTATGTTACACACAGTTTAGTTGCTTTTCAACATGTGTGTCTTATTCAAGTATCCCATACATGAGCATGTTTTAATCCCATTTCCTGTTTTTTTTTCTTTTGCAGATTTACAGCGGTGGCCAGCTTCAAAACTTCCTTGATGGCTATGATGTCCACAGGAGCAACTGGATGCGCTACGTCAACCCAGCCCGCTCTATGGCTGAACAGAACCTGGTGGCTTGCCAGAACGGCCGGGACATCTACTTCTACACCATCCGGCCCGTGGAGCCCAAACAGGAGCTGCTGGTCTGGTACAGCCAGGAGTTCGCCCAGAGGCTCTGCAGCCAACAGGATGACATCAAACAGAGTGAGTTTCGCAGAAGTGGAAGCTTTTTCTAGTTGTGGATGAGGATGTAATGCCCCACAGGTTTTGTAGAACTAGTAGACAAGATTAACAAATATCTTGAGGCACAGGAGGGAACAGAATTTATGTATACACAAAATGTATTTACCATGTGATGGGTGTACATAAAACTTAACTTCTAAGCAGATTTGCTATTCACATACAACCAAAACAACCATCATGTTTGATGAACTTGATTCCCCTCTGACCTTGCATTAATCTTGCTGAATAATGAGTTAGTGAGAGGGAGTGAAAGACAGCTGATTATCAGTTGTTTTGATGCAAAGGCAGCACAATGACACCAAAACCACTGTTTTTTTTCCTGACTAGATCTGATAAAGTGACAGATTTAGATCTATGCTGTGACTAAATGTGTAGCACAAAGTCTGCGTCAGGAGATGATAGTTTTTATCAGAAAAATTCTTTCACTTCAAAGTGAGAACTGATGATGAATAAGACCTGATCTTATCTTTTACCAACAGTAAACATAGTTGGTTTGATGCTATGTCTTCCTGTCTGTCTTGAGGGCCAAATATTTATGTAAGATAATGGGGAATGCACCCGCCACACACAGACCAAACAAATCTCAGTATTTCATGAGATGTGGTAAATAACATCTGAAGGAGACAGGAGAGATCTAAGGGGAATAATGGGTGGTCAAAGTACCTTGATGAGTCATGAGTCTTCAGCTATTGTTAGAATGGAAAGTCATACCCTCATCATCCTGAATGATTCTCTGTTGCCACAAAGTCTGATGATTCATACTAACTGGATACACCAGATACATCACCATTCATCTTTGTGACTAACACTAAGGCAGTATCGCTGCATTGTATAATCTTCTTAAAGGATCTTAAAAGAATTCATCTGCCTTTATTTCAAAGTCATGGTATGCTCATTGTTGTTGTTGTCCTCTGGTTTGATGGTCTGGTACATCATGAATGCGATGTGGTCTGTTAACTAATGCTTAGGTGTTGCTGTAACTTTGTGTGACACTTGGGTTTCTATAAACCCAGAGGGCATTTTGAATCCATTTGCACTTTCGAATGCGTTACACTAACTGTGATGTAACTTTGACAAAGAATGAAAATAGCACAGTGTGCACGGTTCAGGTCTCTGCGAGCTGATTTTCATATTCAACTGAATGACAAAGGAAAAGAGCTGCGGCTTTTAAGACTACATTTAGATATGTAAAACTGTATACTTTAGAAAATGGTTGGGGGTAAGGGTAACTCAAATTTATTCGTAGTACATGAGTACATGACCCTATGTTTAACTCACACAATGAATACTTGGAGCTGACACGCAGCATTTAGTGAGAAATTTGACCAGCACAGTGAGCAAAGGCTCTCTCAAAAGGGGAAAGAGAAGGAAAAAAGGAAGAGATGTTTCACATTTTTTTGTGGCTAATACCGTAACACAGTCATACTCAGAAAATGTTTCAACAAATGAAACTCAGAATCTTGCCATACAACTGCTCATACATGACATGACACATGTACTCCCACACACTTTACCGTCAACCCTGTCTCCCACACCAAAATCACTACTGTGATTGACAAATAGAAACCCATACTGTATGATTTACGTGTCAAGTCAAAACTGAAACTACTATCATTTACCATAAGAAGGAGCGCTTCTGTGGGCGGATGTCGGTCTGTGTTGGTGTGTATGAGGCATTTTAACTTATTGAATTTAGGAAATAAATAGACATTACAGGGAAGCTTCTCTACAAAAATATGGACATACTTCCTATTGTTTGATGCCATTATATACCCATCAATACTTAATGTATTTTGATTTTCTCTCTCACAGAATACAATGCTGATGAAGACCCAGAATACACCAAGCACCTACCTCAGCAGACATGGCTTAAAGAAAGGACAAAGGAAGAGGTGAAAGAAGAGAGGGATGAAGAAGGAGAAGAGAAGATCGACGTGGAGATGTTGGAGAGGGACACACCACCCGACACACCTGATGAGCAGATCATGGACTTCAGCAAAAAAGTTGAGAAGGAGGAGAGAAGCGACAGGGATCCAAAGGAGCGGGGGATCATTCCCTCCCCTCAGCCTGAACACAGAGTGCCCAATCTCGGCTTAGGTCACCTGTACTTGCCAGATCACCACCCCGCACTCCCAACTCCACACAGAAATCTCCCACTTCATCTTCACGGCCTCTACGGGCACAGGGAGGGGCTGGTGTCATCTTATCCGCTTTACCCCCAGTCCAGACCACTCCAGCCCCCTTACCAGCTTCTCCCCCCCTACAGTCCACACTATCCTCGCCTCCTCCTCCCTTCCTACTCCCCTCCCTTTCCTGGGATGCTTCCCTCAAGAGGATCCCTCCGATACAGCAACTATCTGGGCACAGATGGACTCCCATACCCTCCTATCAGCTCACCCAATCTGCTTCCAGGGTCCCTCCCTTACCCTCCATCTCCACAGGGAGGTCTGAAGGAACTAACACCAAACGTGTCACCACCACGAGGTGCCCCAGCCACCCCAGAGCTCTCCCCTCTCCCCAAGCCCAGCAGCCAGCATCAGCCCCCTGAGCAGGCTCCCTCTGGCTGCGAGGAGGCAATGAACCTAAGCCTGACTACAACCAAAAGCAACACAGCGCCACGCAACGGTCCTGGCCACAAATCCCTGCCCTACCCACTGAAGAAGCAGAATGGAAAGATCAAGTACGAATGTAACATCTGCTCAAAGACTTTTGGACAGCTGTCAAATCTCAAGGTAACAGTTCAGTTCCTCACTTTTGTAATTATGATTTATTTCAATGTATTCCAATTATTAGACACCAGAAATTCAAATTCAAACCAATGCTGATCACATTTCTGCGTGATTGTAGGTCCATCTCCGAGTGCACAGTGGTGAGAGACCATTCCAGTGTAACTTATGTAAAAAGAGCTTCACTCAGCTGGCCCACCTCCAGAAACACCACCTGGTCCACACGGGGGAGAAACCACATGAATGTCAGGTATGTTGAAAATCGTGACCTGTATGTGTTCTTATCTCATTGATCTCACAATGACATCAGTGTAAAATCAAGAGTGAGAGAAGCTCAATACACGTAAATGCTCTCTGAGTCACATATCTTTCTGGTAACTGTGTTTGTTTTTCATTGAGCCACTACACACCTTGTCATGTAATAGCATCTGTATGCTTTTGTTTGCAATGTGACTCTGTGGGTGTGAGTGTTGAGTTTTGTTGGTTAGAACTGGTCTTACAAAAAACGAAGTCCCTCTTGTTATGTCAAAGCACCCGAGGACTGGAATAATTTGGTCAGCCCAGATACTACGCTATTAAAAACATCATGGTGACATCACAATGCACT
>BRZM01002682.1:72460-87450 GCA_033238685.1 Lates japonicus | reverse complement strand
GGGGGGAAACCCTGCCTGGATTGTAGTTTGACTGTAAACAAAACTGCTTTTGATACCTATTTTCGAAGGCTTGGGGAGATTCAGGTTATTCATGATTTTCACAAACTCCTCCAGGCTCTTGGTCAAGCGTGGGTTGAACTTGCGTTCCTCGCCGACTGTAGACACCGTCTGACCTGATACACAGAGACAGACACAGACTAATATGTCATACACAGTCACCGTGGTCTTAATATTTACCAGATGTTGAACCTCACTGATATATCAAAATAAATATCAGTTTCAAAAAGTGCAGAGAAATCACATGGTGCTGGCATACATGTAAACAAGTGATGCCCTGTATATACTGACAGTGAGTGTATGTATTCATACAATATCATATAATAATACAGTTTTTAATGCTGATATTTGACAGATTGTGGGACTTGCATTTTTCTAATCTTGTGTCACTTTATACAGCTATTAAATTAACAGAGGTGTCTGTAAAGCTTGACCTGTTTGTATTTGCATTTGCACGTGTGTATTGTATCAGTATTGGTTACAGTTTTCACACCAGTGACACTATGAGATATGCCATAAACAGCCAAACCTAAGTAGTCGTGTGCTGGGTAGATGAGGCACTGGTCAGGCAGGGTGAAGATCTTCTGATGGATTGACTCATAGAGTCTCTTAGCGCAGCCTGAATCAGAGAGAGATAATTTTGCAAGGTTTATGCAATTCCAAACAAAACTAATGCAACACTGCCCTCTTGTGTTCACCTTGCAACATTACAATAATAAATGCTAATGGGAGGTGTGCGAGGGAAAAAATAATCCAGAAAAACAAGATATTTGATATGGGACTATTAGGACAAAGTAAAAATGTACCCTGCTGAAAGTCAGTCCTGCCACAGCCTCTGATGAGCAGAGCGTCCCCAGTGAAAGCCATGCTCTGATCCCCCAACACCAGCGTCAGACAACCATCAGTGTGTCCAGGTGTGTTTCTCACCGACAGATGCTAATGAGGAGAAGACACAAAGGTCAACTCTAGGAAGGTAAAAATTATTTTAGCAAGTAATTTCAACTAAAAAATTCAGTTCTTACTATACTTACTATATGACTTACTATACGTCAGTTTACATTTTGACTGATCTAAACCTAAACAGTCATGCAGGTTAAAGATTGTACGGACTGATTTTATGTAATATGTTACACATGTCCATCTTACATGTTTTCCAAAGGTGATCTTGTCTCCCTCTGACAGGAATATATCTGCAGAGGCACCACTGTGCTTGGAGATAGCACTCTTCAGGCCAACCAGTCTTTTCTTCATCAGTCCAGTGCTTGTGATGTGGTCCGCATGGCAGTGGGTGTTTACTATCAGATAAAGAGGGCACTGTGGTTCACCATAATTTTATCATGCACAATATAAAAGTTAGTGGTTTTGTAATGTTATTTATGTCATGTTACTGTTCTACCGTCCAAATGAATGATTCCAAGACAATTCTGTTTAGTTTTGTCTGTTGTAATGGATAACAGTGGAACACGTCACTGTTCAGAACATCACTTTGATTATTTTATATGTAATCTTGAATACATTTTTGCAGTCAGTAATACTATCATGACATTGATTTCAGATATACTACCCAACCTAGGGAGTCTTAAGACATGAGTAACCAACAATATACAGTGTAAAACTGTCTATGATTGTGGCCTAACTGAGTTCTTAGTCTGGGGAAAAATTTGGTTTCACATTAAGCACACAAAAAATAGAAGTTATTCCAAGGATATAATAATCTGGGCTATGATAATAGATCCTAAGCAAACTTTGCAGAATTAGCAACAGAATCTGAAACGTTTGCCCAGACCTATTTGCTGCAGTATAAGGGCTAAATTGATCTTAAGTCACAGAATTTTTGAAGTTGTCTGAACTTATAGAATAAAATCATAACTTAAGATACCTGCCACTTTTAGATTGAGCCCCAGTTCACGTATGAGCTTCAGGTCCCTGTCGATGGTCTCCAGTACTGGATCAATGAGGACGGCCTCCTCTGTCTCCGTGTCTGCTAGCAGGTAGGTGTAGGTGCTGCTCTCTGACTCAAATAGCTGAACAGGGGGAAAAAAAACAAAAACTGATGAGGCCACATGAATGACTCAGCAATAAATTACAAAACATGGCAACAGTTGGTAATGGTGCACATCCTCCCCGTGAGGTACGTTAGCATGTGTTTGTGTATATATGTGAGATAGCGAGAGAGACAGAAAGCAATGGAGAGACTGAACTGATTATGATCTGGAGCTACAAGTTCTCCTAAATACTTGGAGCAAAAACTGGAGCTATACAGGGCAAAGGGTGGTCACACCAAATGTTGCTTTTATTTAGTTTTTTTCTGTTTACTGCACTTTGTATGAAGTTAATTGAACAGTAAGTGTAAGGAGTGTTTACAACCAAAATATTGCCATTTAATATCTAACTAAGAGGAAACCTTTACTTAAACAAAAGCTAACTAGTGAGCAAAACAATCTAAACCAGTTGTATCCAGTCAAATACAGTTAAACTTAGGTTGATGGCTGTGATACTTGAGTTGAGTTTGATTTGTCAGCTACCTGTTGCCAAGGTCAAGAATAAACTGTCAGCTGAAAAAACACACCTCTCTTCTGCTGTAACGTTATTTCAGACAAGACACACACCCATATGTCCACTGCACTGTCACCATTATACAGTCATAACATTACAGTACATGTTAGCAAGTTTTCAACATGATTATTGCAACAACATTAAGCAGACTGAGCAGAGTGGCGTTGTATATTTGGCTGAGAAACTCTGCCACAACTCATAAAGATGAATACAATAAGTTAGTTTGGCTCAATTTAAACTACAACTTTGAACATAACAGCAGTGATCATAAGCTAACGGCTAACTCCACCTAGCTCACTTCCTACTTACTTTAGCTAAATATTTATGAACATTGCAGCTTTTCCGCTCTGACTAAACAACATGAATTACATAAAGACATAAATGAATGTGAACCTACCTGCCTGAAGAGCAACCCTTCGGTCCGCGCCATCCTGGAGTAATACCTTCTGGCGGTGGTAGCTCGTAGAGGGTCAACGCCGGTACTTAAGCCGTGATAGAAGCGCCTGCTCTCGGCCGCTCCGCAACTCGAGCCCTCGGTGTTTGTTCTGACGCGGAGCGCGAGAGCCAGAGCCCGCTGAATGGGTCTCACCCTGCTTATAACCGAACACATTCTCGTTGGTCTGCTTTTTTGTTGCCTGGCTACACAGCTAGATAATTATCTCAAATATGTAGAGACAAATGTGTTGCCGACACTCGCACGTAAACACCCGAGAGGCTGCGAGCGAGCAACGATATCTAGTCGCGTTTTCCTCGAGCTTCTTGCAGATAATGTCCACTTTCTTACAGGTAAACTGGGAGGTTAATGTCGTCTGGAAGCGAGGCTCTCACCTTAACTGAACCTCGAGACTATAATGGTGTCACAGTGTCACTCGCTTTTACTGCGGCTATAACTTGTGCCATGGCCAATGTTAGTGTTATTGCGCAACAATCAAGTGTGGGTCACCCCTCCGGAGTGTCGCAGGTCAGCTTCCTCCACTGTCATTTCCAGGTCGGTTAGGTTACAGCTGCCCAGACAGACGCCCGCTGCTGTCTGTTGTAGTTGTGCGTGAGTTATCGTTCATGCGCGGACACGCAACACACACGATGCGGTGTCGACTGTGGCCTACGTGACTGTTGACATATTCTTTGTCTGGCACACCCAAATCTAAACCAGTTTACAGTGCAGCATAAAAAGATTTGTCACCTCACATAAAAAATATAGATATAGTCTTATGCATTAAAAAAAAATCATGGATTAAAACAAAACGAAAAGAAGAAAAAAAAAAAGTTATTTCTCTAAACTGAGGATTGTGTTACTGCCCAACTGATACTGGGTTTTTGTTGCCAATACCAATATTGATATTTCAGAGTTACACTCTACCGGTCAAGTTTTAGAACACCCCCATTTTTCCAGTTGTTATTTAAATTACAGCAGTTCAAGTCAAGCAGCAGTGGAACTAAACAAATAAGTAAATAAAACCTTGAAAGTTAACAATTCCCACAGGTGTAATTACTTACCAATCCTCTGTCTATGCAAAGGCACTGTTAGAACAAACTGTGTTGCTACACCTCATGATGCATTGATAGGACGATACTGTGCTGCAGGAATTTGTACTGTATTGCTATCAAAATGGTGAGAGAAGGGCAAGCAACAAAGGAAGACAGACAACTAGTGTGTCAGGTGTTCTTCCTACAGCAAGATAATGACCCAAAAGATTACGATAACAGGACAATAGATGGTGGTTTCAAATGATGGAAGAGCAGCACAGTCTCCCACAGAGCTGATTTGGGATGAACTGGACAGCAGGTGAAAGCAAAGTAAATGAAAATATTACTTTAAAACCTGCTTGTCATATAAGAACCAATAACAAAAACAAGCAGATGCAGGTGAGTGCCTTCTTTATTGTCTCTTGTCTCAGTTGTAAGTGTCATTGATGCCTGTCGTGGTCTCCTTCACTTCCTCTGGTTTGTCCTGCAGCAAAAATAGAAAAGTGAAAATGCAAGCATCAACATAAAATATGGCTTTATACATTTCAATAAAGGAAAGAAGAAAAAAGGAAATCTATCATGACATTCAGTGCTGTCATTCAGCATGCCTTACTGATCCAATGAGTGTATTTTCTGTCTCTGCTGTATATTTCCTCTTTTGATATCATCATACATTGAATATGTTTGGGTTTTTACCCTGTTAAATAAGTAAAACAAGACATTTGGAGACATCATCTTAGACTGGAAAATTGTGAGGGCATTTTCTGTCATTACAAAACAACTAACTGATGAATTGAGAAAACAACTGGAAGGATAAATGATAATGAAAACAATCATTAGTTGCAGCTCTAAAATAAGGCATGACTGATAATGATGCATTCATAAGGGGAAACATAGATAAGGACATTACTGTAAACTGTACCTCTATATATTTTTCAACCCAACTGATCAGTTGGGTTACTCTACTGTAGACGCCTGGTTTATTTGGCCGTCCGCAGCCTTCTCCCCAACTCACCACCCCTGCCAGTCTCCACTCCCCATTGGCTGTCTCACAGACCAGAGGTCCACCACTGTCTCCCTTAAAACAAACAAATCATTTAGTAAACATTTTAAATCACACATCAAATGTGTGCCCATTGGAAGTGAAACTGGTGTAAGTTTTAACTGGTGATCTATTGTAAAATAATCTTCATAAACCAGGTTTTAATCAGGTTTATGAGGAGATGTTATGTCATTGGGTGTATACCTGGCAGGAGTCCACCCCTCCGTTCATTGTGCCAGCACAAATCATCCGAGGAGTTAGGTAAACGCCGTAGACACTTGGGTCGGAGCAGACGGATTGAGCTATTACCTTGACTTGCGCCTGCCTTAGCTCATCTGACACAAAGCCTGACAACCCCCCCCCCCCCCCAAAAAAAAACAGATAAATAATTGAGTAAAGAAGGCAGTAAGAGTGATGTAAGTGTATTAATCAAATTAAGGTAAATACAATTAAAAATTGCAGTCCACAAGTGTAATAGCACACCCACAAACTGAGAAGCTGCTTCAGGCTTTGAAGCTGCCAGGGGGCACATTTGGATGCAAGGATGGAGTTTTGTTTTCAATTTACGTCATCATCTTAATTTTTAGGTTTATGCCTTTTCTCTCAGAACTTCTCATTAGCAAGAAGGAAACTAAACTGTCTTTTTAAAAATATATCTTTTTAAAATTTAACTACTGTTCCTTCTGTTGTCTTCACTGACTTGGATAAATCCCAGATTAAGTTGTTTAAGGTAGCTGGTGGGGTCAGATTATTTTTAGATCCAGGATAACTTGGGTCATGGAGCCATGAAGATCATGGGATTTAGGAACACTTGAGAACTTACTTTTATTGTAACTTATTTCTGTGAAATGGAGGAACTGAGACCAAAGACGGTCAGCTGTCAGCTACAAAAAGCACAATTAGAAAGAGTGTGTGTCAGTATAACACACCTCCTTCATTAATATATCCCCAGCCTGTGATCCAACAGGCCGCTCCAGGAGGGAAGGACTCGTTCGGACGGGGTAAACAGACCGGTCGCACCCCACCTGCAAACAGCACACAGTAATCAGATCAAAACATAACCTTACATTTATAAGCGAAGCAATAAAGACATAAAGTTACCACACACGTACTAAGTTCCTCTACATACCCAGAAAATATGTGGAACTTATCTTGCTTACAAATAATTAACATTTTATGCTTTAAAAAGTGCTATTCAAAGGGTTCATCATTGATAGTTAGATATATATAGATATATATAGATATAATATAGATATACCTGTGCTGTAGGTACACATGTTGCGAAACAGAAATGGCATTACAGTGGAATTAATAATAGTAGTACTCAATACTGACTCAGCTGTATACACCCATCTGGCTTGAGTTTGAATGTGTGATGGAAATTGTATCAATGTCCTTTTTGAGGAATTTGTTTTTCAAAATAATCCATGATGTTTCCAATTTCTGTAAAATTAAATATCTACTTTGACAGTAAGTACCAGTGATGGAAAATACCGCCACCCTCTGGAGGTAATAGGAACATGTTAAATACAGGAGAACACAAAATAATAATTATGTTGTATTTGCTGCAGGTATCTAACTACCCACCATGCCTTGCTGACAGATGGAGCCACCTGTTTGTTACCTTTCATGTCCATGTCAGTGATGGTGCGTAGTAGGCCCACGTCATAGTCGTTGTTGAATGTGTTGAAATGGGGGTGGTAGAGGACCTGCAGCTCTGTAACGTTCCCCAGAGGTCATCTGCGATGTTGACCCGTGTCCACCACCACCAATGATCCAGCTACTTCAGACATTTTGTTCCTGCAGAAACAGCAGTGTTACAGAGATGCTTGTGGTCTGAGTTCAGCCCAAGTGGCTCCAGTGTGCACTAATGTTTTATCTTTTGTGACTGTCTATTACGGCTCTTTGTCAGGTACGGAGGTATAAAAAGACTTTGTTGTGAGTTCTCAGCAGGGAGAAAATGACACTAATAATGCTTAAATGCGTTTCCTGCAATTACAATTCCTCCATATAACTGCTTCATAAATGCAAGTGAATCGTAGTTCACCAAATGTTTTTCCTGGTTAACAATGATTTATTTTTGCTTTAGTGCCACAAATAATTTAATGAGCTGCTGGAAGGTTGAAGTGGTACTCAATATGTCTCTGGACTGATTGCTCAAAATCCAAATGAAATGTTCAGCAGTAGCAGAGAACCCCTGCAGACAGATTTAGATTTGTAATATTGAAGAGATCCTGCTGTTCTAGATTCAAAATGCACTGATTGGGGTATTGAATTGGCTATAATCTCTTTTTTTTTTTTTTTTTTTTTTACCCACTCTTGACTTGAACCTGATTAGATCAGAGCATGGAATAAACTTGGACTTGGTCTTGATTTCCTGCTGAGAGCTATGGATAAGCAGGTGCAGTATTAACTGGGTGCATGCTAACTTTGAGCTGCCTGAGTGTACTACACTTTGTGTTCGACCAGAACTCCTTACTTTCATCCCCCATGTGCACCTCTTACTCAACAAAGCAGTGACTGCAGTGACGGCCCAGCCGAGGGAGATGATGGCACCTCATGAGCGATGTTTCCTCAGTGCATGCTGACCTGCCAGCCCCATTTTGTCACTGGCGCCAACATCCCCCCAACAATAAATGAAATAGTAAGCTGGCCAGAAATGTGCAATCACCAATGTGTGAGATAATTCAAAAAAAAGGCAGTGAGAATGCTAAGTGAATAACAAAGAAACATAGTATATACTATATAAACCTTCGTTTGTGAACAATTATGGTAATATTCAGAGAAAACTCCTTTCCGAATGAGCTATTAAACTTATGGCCATAACTGCCAGACGGTTGTGTGATGGATATGTAATTATCATCTTCTGTCTGAGACAGATAAACAGTGATTGAAGGACTTCTGATTATTGCAATCCCACAGCCCTGCACAGACCCACACATTAATCAAAATTCTTGATTTATTTATTTTTTTTACCTGCAGTATTTCCCTGTCTGGTTCTTGGATTCTTAAGACAGAACAAGAGCACAAGGGTCAAGGACGCAGTTCCTTTCACACACAGGCAGGAGGAGGAGATTCACCTACCTCAGAGGGAAAACCAGGAACTTGACTAATAGGAGGAGACAGGAAGAACAGTGAGATGACAAGTGAGGTTAACAGCTGGACAGTAGACAATTTAACATCACAGGTAAAATCATCAAAGCTACAAACTCTCCACACGTGTACTCTCTGTCCTCATTCTTGAAATAACTGGTCTATAAATACAAGACAAACACAATAACATCTTCAAGGTGCAAAATTGCAAAAATAATAAATTCTTTTGACTCAGATTTACAGATAAATCCTTAAATGTATTCAAAATTCAGGACCATTTCTCGTGAGACATAAAGTAACAACATATTTAATGTACAAAACTAATTAAGTTAGATTTATTTATATGCTCATTTCGTTTTATCCTCCCAATGTGCATGTGGGTGTTTTATGAACTGAAAGAATTAAGATAGAATTTTAGATCAGATTATTGTTGAGATTGGTGAGATGGTGTGCTCTAATGTGCAACATTGAAGTACTATTACATACACTATGTTCTTTACACTATAAACCTTCAGTGCTTTTGGATTAGAATTGGTAATATTGATGAGTCAAGATGGGGTCTACAATTACTGTATTAACTGATTACTGTACCAATATGGTGTGATAATGGACCTTTGAGCACATTCTTAATTGGGTCCAGCACATTAGAACCCGTGTTACAAGTAAAATCTGAGGCACTAATGGAAAAAAGGCACATGGCCTTAACGAGCAGTAGTGATGATGGGATGATGATCATGGGAGGCTCACAATCAGTAATAGTAGGATGAACAGGCTTGAGACTCATCTGTGGAAACATGAATAACCCAATAAATAAATACATCTTGAAATGTAAAAGGCTCTCCTCCATTTAGGCCCAGCTGATATATCATCAAAGAAAAAAAACTTTTATGAGTTTGAAAGTAAAGAGTGAGTAAACATAATTTGCAAAGCATGTATAGGCAAAAAATAAAACAACATCAAACATATAAATACACATGCACAAAATGTATTCATAACATACAACACAGAAGAGATAGCTTGACGGAAAAAGCACTTTGTAAGTTATTTCTTACAATAAGACTGAGCTAGTCAGTGCTGGCAGAAGCGAAACTGTTCGAGGAGCTTTGTTTCCGCTGGTTAAAAGCTCAATCATCAAAAGAAAGTTTGTTCAGAGGACCTGGGTAGACACAGGGACACAACACATCACCATGTGAGGTAAAGCCTGAGCTCCATACCATGCCTTAAGTGGAAAAAAAATTGCAGTAAGTTCATGCCTGACTGACAGCCACCTGAGGCAGATGAGTGCTGGGTAATATGGAGACCTGTCAGTTTTTTGATAAAAGCCTCCCTGGCTGCTTGCATCCATGCAGCACGAGAATGTGACTGGTGATGTTTTGGTTAGTATTAAGATGAGTGGTGTGAGACCCTGCCCTTGTGTAACTTTCATAAATTTGAAGCTACCTACTGTGACCTCCTTCTATAAATGTTCACTGTTAATACAGTAAAAAGTGACAAAACTCTTCCTTAAATGAAAATAGAGACAATCTAATCTGATAGAAACTGGGTTTACCCCACTGGATACCCAAAGCTGAGACAAAGTGGATTGGCTAAAATGTAAATGGGAAGAAGTTGCTTAGTTTGATGAAAAAAGGAGGCAAGTGCTTGACTTGCTGCATGGTACTTTTAGTTTACTAAATGGTGTGGCTGTTTCCATTTAAAAGTAAAATGGTAAGAAAATGTCATGCCATCTATCCACAGTTTTATAGCTAATCTGCCTGCATCATTAGTTATCATTAGATCTGACACATATTGCTGACTGTATGGAATTGATAAAAAGCACAATTAAGGTAAATGACTCACCAGAGGATAATTAATATTATAGGTCTAAGAATAAACCTCTGGTAGTGATGAAACTATTTTCACCAAGGGTAATCAATTTTGTTATTCTTATTATGATGCAATCCAACCTGAGGTGGTGTGAAATCCCAGTTGCCATAGCCTTAGCCTTTAAAAGATATCATGACAATAGGATCGAGAACCACTTCAAGGAATTAGAATAGCAATAAACAGATTGCACACCAGCACTATCCCACATATCATGATGTTATTACTGAGGCTTTAAGCAACTGCCTCAGCACTGTGTTGGAGAAATTCTAAGGAAATGTTATTGTATCTATCTCGCCTGAGAGCTGATGAAACCACACTGTTGGGTCTTTGGATAGGAGTGGGAACTTAGCAGATGGCTCTGTTATTTTGTAGAGGCAATGGATCAGGCCAGTTTCTATGGAGAAGCAGGAAGAAATACCAATAATCCATGAAGAAGTCCACGAATACTTCCAGCAGTAAGAGAAGCGGAAGCAATCACTACCGCTGATTTATCTTTAGGAGAAAATGCCTGTGTGTGAAATGAAACGACTATGGACACTGTATCAATAGGATCTTCAGAAAGATGAAGCAAGTGTCTCAAACACCTTTAAAGAACTGGTGAGGCAGAAAAATCACTATGTTATATAGTAGGTGGTGAAATATTAAGACTTTGTCTTTGCTGTTTATTAAAATTACTATAAAAGATAAAGCCTTGAATGTCGAACAAAGTGATCACCTCACATCTTTTACTCTATGATTTGAGAAAACATTTAACTTAAAAATATGGGCTGTGGGCTATGTATTTTTGTTTTTTTAGATAGAGCTGAATAATTCATCCAAGGGGATTAATTATCTGTAGAAGCTGATCAGATTTTCAAATTTAGTTGCAAGGCTGATGTGTATGGATCATTAATGTGGCTGCTCTCTCTCAACTGTGCAGAGACTAAAGAAGAAAAATAAAATAAGGTGGTTTCAATCTTTTCTCATCTAACTTTCAGAAAATTTCCCAAAATACATTGTTACTTTAATGCCAAGGATTCCATGATATTGAGACAACAGCGTGTGTGGGTGGAAAGCTCTATCCTCTTTGAATATGACTAATGCCCCCATGCAAAGCCAGGCCCATAAAAGAAATGGATTTCGGAGTTTAGCGTGGAAGATATGATCGGTTGCCCAGAGGAGCTAGCTCTCCCAGGAGAGAGAGGTGATTTATGTCTATGGCTATTGAGCTACATAAATTACACAAATCTTTAGCCATGTAGTGGTTTTATCTTGTATGTTAATTGTGTTTTAATTACATGTGAGTTTCTTAAATGCTTCTATACTTGGACCTGGGTTGATTTAAAACACAATTCATGTCGGGCCTAGCGTTTTTGGGCCTCATCAAACTCCTCTTTGAACAACACCCCTCCTTTATTACCATACCTGGCTCTTCATCAGGAGATCTTTGAGTAACATAGAGACCTACTGATCCCTCCTCCAGTGGTCCCCCCATGTGATGAACCTCTGCTGGACTTCTGGGCGTATCACTACAAGGAGTGGGTGATCAGGATTTTTGATCTTAGGTCCCTATGAGGAACAGAGGAAAGGATGAGGGTTTCTGGAAGCTGAGGCTCTGATGTTGTTCAGAAAAGGATAAAGGTCTGGGTATAAACTTCCAGTAGCTATTGGGTTTATAGTGGGGCATGAGTGTGAGGACCGTAGAAGGGACCAGAGATGATACACTCAATACTTCATGACTGGGATTTGGACTTTGAAAAGGAATCGCCGATGACCGGTGCTCAGGGATGGACAGACTGGCGGAACAATCAGCTGCTGGCCATCAGAAGCGCTGGTGCTGCGGTTTGGACCTGGAAATCCACACCTGTAAAGTCACTGTGGGCATCATTCGATATGGAGTGTGTTTACAGTGGGGTTGATGTTCCATGGTGATAGCCCGGATGATGACTAGCTGTTGTGTGGGATGAGCTCAGCTGGTTCAGACATGATGGCTGAGCTGAGAGGAGAAACACAGAGATGGAAGAAACCTTGAAACCTGCAAAAGGAAACAAAGGCAACAAACAAACATGAGCTTAGAATAAAACCGCTGAGTTTTATGTCGTGCTGCCATTCTCACATTATATGCAACAAGTCTAACATGGCCTTTTTAAACTGCATTTTATTATCTTGCATTTTTAAAAAAATAGTTTGTGAATTCTTGTTTTTTAAACAGATGTCAGATCTGATATCAGTAATTAAACCTGGATTAAATCATGAGGCTGGAATTAAACGGAATTTTCCCGAAAGGAAATAAAGGATGACTTAAATAACACATCAAATACAAAGCTTTCTCTGAAGAGGATACTAATAAATCTAAATCACAGACAGTACCCAAGTAAGAATGGAGTTAACTTTGAGCGTTTTAACCTCTACTAACACCTAAGTAAGAAAAGGACATCTATGATTAAACTTACACATTGTTCAATATACTACACCCTCCTGACAGTATCAAATCTTCACATCTCATCACATCAGTAAACTTTCTTGACTCTAAACATTTTTTCAAGAGCTCTCACCTTAATGTGTCCAGCCATACAGATTTGCATGTAGACTTCATCTGTATGCGTGGGGAGTTCTTCATCTGAGCCCGTCTCTCCTCTACTTATTAAACGGCCATTACCACAGTCGAGAAACAAATGCATCTGCTGCCTGTCAGTGACAAGATTGTGAAGATGCCCGCTGCTCTCGTGCATCTTTAGTAAAGATATCTGCCCCGTTACTGTGAATCCATCACCTACGACTCACACACGGAAGCAGCACAGGTTTGTCGCCTCTTTCTTGCGGTCTGATGCTCTCCTCCTCCTTCTCGCTTCCTCTCTCCTCAGTTAACACTTAATCTTCTTTGCTTCATCAATCCTCTTTCTCCTTCCAGTCTACTCTTCTTCCCTCTCCAACTTAAATCTTTCTCTTCTGAGTCAGGGTGAGGCTCAGCAGTCAGGTCAATGTGGATCGTGCTCTTGTCATCAAGCGTCTATGAAAAATGCATGGGGATAATTGTGAGCTTGGGTCAAGTTTAACAACAGGGTAATGCCACACCTCACCACTAGTTGTACCTCCTTAAGTACCAGGGAGACGCAATGGCAACACGGACAGACACACATACAGCATAATGGAGTTTAATTTCGTATGAGTTGAAAGATATGCATCAACAATTATACTCCCTATGAATCTGAGAGTATAATTGTGTATAGATCTTTTGTGTGTGTCAGTCTTCTCAGAATTATTTGTGTCCTACATGTTACTGCGTGGCGCAAAGGTGCTGGCAGTGATGGTAGCCGGATCGGGGTGTTACTCAGCATCTTCTAGGTTACATTGCTGAATTCGCACAAAAGATCAAACGAGGTGCGGGACTGACTACACTTATAGCCGGACAGGTGTGCAAAACAAACAAGACACAAACACAGAAAGCAGAAAGCTTGTTCCATCACTATGGGCTACATACCCAGAAACCTTCCTGGTGTTTCAAAACAAACAAAAACCTTATGAAATGTCACAAAACAATTAAATAAAGCAAAATATGACATTTTACATAACAGACAGATAAAAAGGGCCGAAACATTTTGAAATACAAACAATCTAAAAACTAGGAATGAAAACAGAGGATATTCAACCAACCAACACTAAGAGTTTAAGAAAAGCCAATGCTAACAGCTCTGTAAGGCTGTATCATTGCTTGAATAAATCTATTATTAGCATGCTAACATTCACAGTGACAATGATGCTACAACAGGCTGATGTTTAGCAGGTGTAATGCTTACCATGCTTCCCGTCTTTAGGCAAAAGAATGTCTGAACTTAATTTCAGGAAAATCTATACAATAACTGTTTGAATGTTTTATAAAACCATGGTAGTGGTAGAGGCAAAGTCAGGAGATCACCAAAAGGTCAGTGAGATTCAACCTCTGAGGACCACAAATGTCTGTGCAAAATTTTGTGTCAATCCGTCTAGTAGTTGTTGAGATATTTCAGTTTAGAAGAGGAGGACCAGCCGATACAGCATCCATACAACCATGTGGGTGTATAATATTCTGCAATTCTGCTTTGTATATTTGTTCTATGAAATGTCTTCGTATTATTGAGTTGACTTGAAATGTCACTGTCTTCTATTTTCTTACAGTCGCATGTTTCCACTTTTGATGGCTTTATTTCCTGAGCTTGCTGTTGTTTTGATTTTATTAAACAGTCAGATCTTTTATTATATGTTTCTGACCACCTCAGATGAGTGACTTATAATACAACTACTTTTGCTGTCCTCTGCTGAGGTTTTAAAACGTCAGAGCATTGCTAAACTTGTTTTCTATAACAGGTAAGGCTGCATCACTCCCACCTGCTCGTGACTTTATTTGAATGAATGAATAATAAAGCGCACAGGCTTTGTTGCGCCCTGTATTGGTGTCAGAGTTCTTGTTTACTCCTATCAAATGACTGGCAACACACCAATCTGAATTCCTCAGATACCTGAGCTCTGTAGCTTCCCTCATGTTGTCAGACAGGGAGAGGAGCACCTCTAGTTCAGCTTCTCACAGCACACACCTCGAGGTGCAGCAGCATTTGCAACAATAGCATTGTTTTATTCTCTGCAGAGGGCACATCAGTGGGGTTTATAGACAGGCCAGCAGAGCTACTGTCGGAAGCTGCCAGTCACGCCTGGCCAGACCAAGCTTTTCCTCCTTTCTGTGACAGTCAAACTTTCTGGCACTTGGGTTGTGATCTTTAAATGCTGTCAGTTACCCAGTTGAAAAGTGAAGCTAACTCAGGTTCTCTCTTAATCCCTACATCAGATATATTCCCTTGGTCTGCAATGACTTCTAGCTTCTTTTTCTGGAGTTTGCCACAGACTGTATTGGGAAATATATATTTGCGTTCCGTAACAATGTAATATTAATAACTGA
>BRZM01002682.1:48044-58680 GCA_033238685.1 Lates japonicus | reverse complement strand
AAGTCACTGGCTGCTCATTAAACACCAGCGAGAAAAAAGAGGAGCATGAGGAGTTCTGGGGGTGATTGAAAGTAGAAATTGAGTTGAGACATATGAAACAAGAATGAATATTTTCTGCCCCGATCTCAGCAGGGAATTGATTATTCTGCAGCATCGTTCCTAGTGGCTGCAACTCATTCCTGCCTCTCAGTGAGAGAAATGAAAGATTTATTGCAGGTCAGCTCATAGACTCAGCAAAGCTGGGGCAGAATCTGAAGGAGTCTTCTGTTTTTTGTTTATTATTTGTTTTTTTCCAGTGGCGTTGGGCAGACAAGGCCGAGGATGTAATAGACCTGTCAAGTGTCTCCAGAGAGGAGCTACAGAGGAGCAGAGATTAGATGGGAGGAAAGAAGCAGATAAGAGAGAAGGATGGAGTGACGAAGGCTGGTGGATGTTATTGAAGGGAGATTAAGGTCAGAAAGGGCATCAGACAACACAGGATTGAGGGAGTGAGAGGTCAGTTTTAGGAAGAATAAGACAGGAAACCAATGTAATGGCACAGCGCAGAAAAAAAATCACGAGCTTGTCTCATAGATTTAGCATATTCTGGCTCATCAGTTTCAATGTGCAGTCCTTATTCATTTTGTTCAGGGGTGCACAATATGGCAAAATGGTTTTCCAACAACGACCTTCCTTGTTACATTATGCATTTCACCCCATGCAAAACAAATGATGGACCAGAGGCAAAGCCTGAGGAGGTAGTGGGTGCAGATGAAGTAAAGATGGTGAATTGATGGTGAGTTATCAGTTCTCAGTTTTAACGGAAAGGTCATGATACAAATGGCAAAATGACTTGTGTAAGTCGATTCATGTTCGAGACACAGCTGCCATAGTAACGCCAAGAGATCTTTTTATTTAACTTAATAGAAGAGTATTTGTATCATTAAAAAGCTGTATTTTGTATATTTGTATCCTCACATCTTATTTATCTCCAAACTTCTCTGCCAGTTTATTGTGAATATGGAATGTACAACCTTGCTTTTGCATGCGACCTTGTTCTCTAACCACCTTTTTATTTCTCCCTCCATGAATTCCTGAGTGATGTTATGGCTCTCTGTAGCTCAGACTCAAATTAGACTTTGCTCTTCCCATAATGAATGTGAATCCGTGCAAAGGAAATTAAAGTTCTAATGAGGAAGAGTGTCAAAGGGGTTGCATCAGAATAACTGTTTTAAAACACACACGGCATCATTTTGTAGCTTGGAAAACATCAGGACTTTTTTTGTGTGTTTGAGCTCAAACTCTAAAATGCAGATTAAATATTGTTGTATCATCCAAGTCAGAAAATGGCAGCTGGACAGGAAACTTCTAATTAGTTTTATAATACAGATAAAGCATTAAGCTTATGAAAGACTGTTCCGCTTGACTAACCTTAATCCAAGTAGAAGTTTCCCAACCCTAACTAACATTTTCTGAACTTGGATGATACAACAATATTTAATCTGCATTTTAGAGTTTGAGCTCAAACACACAAAAAAAGTCCTGATGTTTTCCAAGCTACAAAATGATGCCGTGTGTGTTTTAAAACAGTTATTCTGATGCAACCCCTTTGACACTCTTCCTCATTAGAACTTTAATTTCCTTTGCACGGATTCACATTCATTATGGGAAGAGCAAAGTCTAATTTGAGTCTGAGCTACAGAGAGCCATAACATCACTCAGGAATTCATGGAGGGAGAAATAAAAAGGTGGTTAGAGAACAAGGTCGCATGCAAAAGCAAGGTTGTACATTCCATATTCACAATAAACTGGCAGAGAAGTTTGGAGATAAATAAGATGTGAGGATACAAATATACAAAATACAGCTTTTTAATGATACAAATACTCTTCTATTAAGTTAAATAAAAAGATCTCTTGGCGTTACTATGGCAGCTGTGTCTCGAACATGAATCGACTTACACAAGTCATTTTGCCATTTGTATCATGACCTTTCCGTTAAAACTGAGAACTGATAACTCACCATCAATTCACCATCTTTACTTCATCTGCACCCACTACCTCCTCAGGCTTTGCCTCTGGTCCATCATTTGTTTTTCTGGCCAACAGACTTAAAAATGCATGGGGTGAAATGCATAATGTAACAAGGAAGGTCGTTGTTGGAAAACCATTTTGCCATATTGTGCACCCCTGAACAAAATGAATAAGGACTGCACATTGAAACTGATGAGCCAGAATATGCTAAATCTATGAGACAAGCTCGTGATTTTTTTCTGCGCTGTGCCATTACATTGGTTTCCTGTCTTATTCTTCCTAAAACTGACCTCTCACTCCCTCAATCCTGTGTTGTCTGATGCCCTTTCTGACCTTAATCTCCCTTCAATAACATCCACCAGCCTTCGTCACTCCATCCTTCTCTCTTATCTGCTTCTTTCCTCCCATCTAATCTCTGCTCCTCTGTAGCTCCTCTCTGGAGACACTTGACAGGTCTATTACATCCTCGGCCTTGTCTGCCCAACGCCACTGGAAAAAAACAAATAATAAACAAAAAACAGAAGACTCCTTCAGATTCTGCCCCAGCTTTGCTGAGTCTATGAGCTGACCTGCAATAAATCTTTCATTTCTCTCACTGAGAGGCAGGAATGAGTTGCAGCCACTAGGAACGATGCTGCAGAATAATCAATTCCCTGCTGAGATCGGGGCAGAAAATATTCATTCTTGTTTCATATGTCTCAACTCAATTTCTACTTTCAATCACCCCCAGAACTCCTCATGCTCCTCTTTTTTCTCGCTGGTGTTTAATGAGCAGCCAGTGACTTTTGCAAACAAATAAAATTGCAGCACGATGTATTTAGCTATGCAAAACAGGAGCATTCACAGGTAATAGGGGAGTGACAATTCTCCAAATCCAGAGTTCCATTCAGAGATTTTTTGATGTTTTGTTTTTGTGCTGACTTGAATGTGCCCGGGAGTCTGCAATCGTCTTCCTGAAATTGTGGAAATTTGTATCGTGGGCTCAGTCTCTGTCTCACTTTCAGAATTGTTACACCATTACACCTTTTTGTTTTTTTTCAAAAGCAAATAACAACAACAATAACAATACACCTGCCTGGTACAGCAATTAATCAAGCAATGAAAGACGATGAAGAAGATGTTTTTTTTCTCTTGCAGACACAACAAGGATTTGGATCAAAAGCAGCTATTCAGAACTACAGTTGCTTAATTATGTCTTTTTTTCCCTTGTGCTGCTCTGAAACAGCATGTTCCTCATGTGATAATATCAACTCAATCAGCTGCCTGTGCAGAGCCATGGCACCAATTATACTTAAATGACTTACGCTGAGATTTGTGACACCTCACTACACCTACAGTACATGATGGCAAGACGTGTTAACGAATGAGAAGGAGAAACAGAAATAAATGTCACACCAGGGAGGTACTTTGTGCTTTATCTGTTTAGGGTGAAGTGAAGGCGAGATATTGAGACAGACAATGATCAATAAAACATTAGCTCCATAAACCTCCCCTGCATTAAGTAACCTGCCAAAGAAATGATCAAAGAGACGAAATGAGACACAGAGGGACACAGGGAGGGAGCACAGATCCACGCCGTGACACATGATAAATGCTTTCCCTTGTTCTTTGTGTGTCTTGTTATTTGAGTTCCTGATTGATACATTAACAAAGGGGAATCACCTCAGCTCTGAGTCGCACAAGGAGACCTCAACCTGGAGACGACACTCCAAAAACCAACCACAAGCATCTTTTATTCAAGAAGTGATTTTGCATCGTCTCCATCTTTTATTTAAAATGAGAAACTTTAGCTTTTGGAAGTCGGCTCCAAGTGATGTGTGCAGACTTGAAATTAAAGTAGAGTTGAACTAATAAACAACCGTTGAGGAAAAAGAGTGCTTCAGTGTGGTTTGCAATGGCGGAAAGATGAAAGAAAAGCCTATATAATTCTCCCTATTCGCTGTTAGAGAATCTCACAGATTGAAAATGTGTAACAATTTGTCACGTAACACAGATGGTTTAGACATTCAGGATGGCAGTATAATCTAGTTTGGCTGCTATTTACACAATTAAACACATGTCTCGCTGCCAAGTAAGTTCTAAAGCTTACATTTCTGTATATTTGGGGTCTCACTGTTTGATTCAAAGAGTTTCCCTCAAATGCCAAACATAATGGCAGTCTTTTGGCCACCAGAGGGTATCACAAATGGGGACGAGATGATTTCATTTAATCAAGGCAACATTATGTTGGAGCCTCAGTGGACAACTATGAAATGTACACTATCTGAAAATACAAATATAATGTAGATGATCCATGACAGAGTAATGTGTATGTAGCACAAATAAACTGAAGCATCTCTGCAGGAACATTATCAGACCAGGGTGAGTAATGAAATTCAAAATTGGATTTAAGGGAGAAAGGGCTCTGAATCATGGGTCTAACAATAAACATTATGGCCATTTAGAGTAACCTATAGATATTTCAGCAGAAAGATAAGGTGCTCCACTCACACTGTACACCACTCAACCTCAATCTATATCATAAGTCAATTAAATATTTTTACAGTATTTATAATATTAACTGTATATTTGATTAAATGTGCATCCATGTTACTTTTTAATGGTTCTTTTAACAGTGTTATTATAAAATATATCTTTATTTTGTTGTTGTTTTTTATTTAACTTATCTTATTTCCTATATTTTGCATTGGCTGATTAGGATGGGAGCACGTGTATTCACTGGTAAATACACTGAATCTCGAGTCTACTGTGTGTCAGTGAGAAAATCTTTTATAAGCTGTAAAATACAGGTTATTGTGCATTATTAATTTTGGGTTTGTTGTTTTTTATACTGAGAGTTTAATGACAATATAATTACACAGTGACTCATCTTTAAACACAAAGCTGTGACTTCTCTGAATCAAATTAACAATATCGCTTCAATTTGTGATTTTACCAGATCACAAAGTCAACCTATGGACCAGGAAAAAAGTACCATAAATCTCTAAAACGTTAAGTTCCCCACAAACCCCCCAGAGTATGTACGCTGTAATTGTAATTTAAATTGACAGAGGTTGCTACATGGCACTTGAAGTCGGGTTTTGGACCTGTTAAAAACGTGTAAATCACTTACCCTCTCTCCCGGCAGAGATGCTCACACTCAGATCTGCTCTCTCCTCAGGAACAACACTGTCAGGCTGCAGCATCCCAATTTTACGACCGAACCTCCCACCTTGACCTCAGTCAGTCAGTCAGTGCATGGTCCACACATACACGCACATAAACGCACACACAGACTCTCACTGAGTTCCCGCTTCTCAGTAACATAGTTCCCATCCTCCCCCGTGTCAGTGGTCGGCGACAGGGACTCGGGTCAGCGCGACGGGGAGTCTGACAGATGAGCCGCGGAGGAGGAGGGTGGAAATAGCTGGAGGAGAGGAGGAGAGGAGGAGAGGAGGGGGTTTAATTAAGATTTTCACGCTGAGCTTCGGGTGTTCATACTTGTGGATAAAAAAATCGCGAAGGCTGGGTTTTCTATGGCGGCAGAAATACTGCAGCGCAATTGGCTGAGATGAACACTGGGGGCGGGGCCAAAACACATACTAAGGCATAGTATGAGTTCTCAACCTGGGGGTTTAAAGATAATGTTCAAGGGTAGCCAGATGGGGAAAAAATTAAACAAATTAAAAAAACAACATAACATTTCAGACAGGGGAATGGTTTTTACATTTTTACAAAGTGATATAATTTGCCTTAATAGATTTTATTGAGTCTGTTAATGAGTGTTTTTTTGATTGGACACTAAACAACCAATGTAAGGTGTTTAACCAAGCAGATATAGCCAATCTTTCTAAGCTATCACATGGAACAACTATGAAGGCATGACCTCTCAGAAAAAATATTCCAGTTCAAGAGTCAAGGTGTCTCAAGGTGGGTCACCTGAAAGTCCGACAACAGCACGATCAACTGAGAGACGCAAGCTTCCAGCACAGGTCCCAAGAGAGCCCCGAGCTCCTAACAAGCTTAAAAATAAGAAAGATGAGACCTCTCATTCATTTGTCAAAGATAAGGCTACAGATAACAAGTGTTTAGCAATTAGCTTAGCACAATGGTTGAAAAAAGGGGGAAACGGTTTGGGGAAAGTACCTTCATGACGTCTAAACTGTTCAGCATCACTGTTGAATCAAACTCTCATCATAAAATTGCTTCATATACACACAATATATTTATGCAGTTCTAGGACAAAGATTTTATTCTTTTTGTGTCACACAAGAACTTAAATATGAATCAAAATTCCTGCCAGATATTCATGCTCTGATGCAATTTTGTGACATGTGCTGTCAGCTTTTCTCTTACTGTGATGGATTATCTCTAATGGGGAAATTTAAAAGATGAACATAGCTCCAGAGATGTCATTCCATAGAGGGTTGAACGGGGGTAAATGAGTTCATATGGCAAAAGTGATTCTTAAAGATGTCATGCAGGAAAAACTGTCACAGCTGTCATAATCAACAATAAATGATAAAGAGAAATCACAAGGAAACTGTCCCTCAAGCTGGTGATGCTGGGACCAAAGGGAAAGCATGAATGGAAAAGAAGAAACTCTGATCAAAATATAAATAATCTTCAAAAAGAGCACAAAGCAGTTTTCTAGAAAGCTACTGGTGGGAATGAAGAGGGTAGAGGGTAATATGTTAAACTTACAGATGAACACAGTATCAAGTTAATAATGTCACTTTGACTGACATGAATTTGGGGTTGGTGCCATGCATCAGATGTGCATGTGCATCACTAACTGTGATTGTTTGGCTCCACTAGTGGAGGTTTATCTGAAAATTAGATGCTTGAGGTTCCACAAATGAATAAACTGCTTGTGCTGACAGCAAACTCATTGTCCTGATAAAACTAATTAGGACAAAACAGATGTGGTCAATAACAGCAGTAGAAAGTAACTAAGTACTTAAATAGAATTTATGCTACATTATACTTCTACACCACATTTCAGAAGAAAAAAATCTACTTTTTACTTAGCTTCATAGCAGAGAATAGGGACAGGAGAATGTAGCATGACGCAGATTCCAATACAATATGAAATGACTCATTCTGCAAAATTTTTTGAATCCAGTACTTTTACCCACAAGTATTTTTTTTTAGAGATCTGAGCTCTTCCTCCACCACTAGTAAATGATAAATTTTTCCTTTTCAGCTATACATTAACCACAGCTAATCATCCACCACAGCCAAATAATCACAAATTGGAGTTTCTAAAAAAAAAAAAAAAGAGCCAGATTTGTTCCATTTGAGCAGGTCTGCACAGTTTGACCCAACACACCCCTGAATCAACCAGCAGCCAGCAAGTTTCCATCATTTGAATTTGTAGCAGCATCTGAGCCTCCCAGGAGAAAATATTTCAGGTCTCGGGGGCGCAATACATCAACTGGACCTCTGATTGAACTGACTTTGTAATCCAGGTTGTGCATAAGGTCAGTCTATTCGTCAATACTACACTAAAATCAAAATTCAGTGTGAATAACCCTTTACATCATACACTACCTGCATGATAATGATGAGTGACAGAGTGGAGAGAAAATCTTTTGACTCACGTCTGACTGAAAGATATTGTACAGAAACTTAAGAAACATATTTCCAGCACAAAAGTTAATTTGATCTCAGTATATTGAAGAGCTTACCCGGGCCTCAGTGACAGGAGGTGAATGGTTGAGGAAAAAAGTTACACTGAATTGTTTCTGCACACTATTGAACCCCCCCGGGAAATGTCCATGTTTTATTGACTTACAACATTAAAGGAGATTTACTGTGGATTATTTGGACACTGCCTGATGGAAAAACAGCCTTTAAGGTCCAAGTGAAAACACATCTCTACAAAAGCGATCTATCTAAATTAATAAAACATAAAAACTAAAAAATTGTTTTGCCCAGGTATTCATCCCCCTCCACATCAATACTGTAGGAAAATCAAAACAAAGGCAAGAAGGAAGAAGGAAAACAAACTATCAGAGAGAATAAAGAAATTAAATCTTAATAGTAATTAAAGAAAAACATTTATCTGCTGAATTATCAGGATTAAAACTACAGAGCCAAACAATATTTGACAACCTTAGCAAGAACGTTATTGTCAGACAAGGTCATCGCCAAGATTCACAGGAGACATAAAAATGCTAAGAGCAAAAAATAAATCTGACAGCAAGAGATCAAGGTGACAAGAATGAGGTGGAAACGCTGCTGTTTGAACAAAACCCACCTGTCAAATAAGACAATTTAAAAGCCGCCCAACCCCCATGCCATTAAATGAAATATGACAATGTCTCAGGACGATGTCGTTAGCTGCTGTACATTTTCCTGCTTCCAGACCTAAATGGGTTTGACCGTGCACTCTTCCTTTTATGAAATGCAAATTGCACCTGGTACAAAACTGCAGGAATCGGTACTTACATGCCTCACACTTGGTGGTATGTAAGCATGAGTATACCTTATACAAGAAGTAGAATAAAACAGGCCGATCCTTGGCTACTTTAAAAATGCAACTTTGCTGAGAATTTGAACCTTTTCATCTTTCCTGAAGCCTCTCTCTCTCTCTCCTGTAACCGCCCTTCCTTCCCTGTCTCTCGCTCCACATTCCGGCTTTCTAATCCCCTTGACTGAAGAGCAGAAGACCCAGTGGCTCAAGGGCGCAAAACAGGAGGAGAAGTAAATTAGAGAGGAGAGAGGGCTAGAGATGAGAGAAGGAATGAAAAGGAAGAGAGTGCCTCTCGAGCTGCAAACACAGAGAGGAAGACACAGGAAAAGATGAAAGTGGCTAAGTGCAAAGATAGTTTGAAGAATAAAAGTGAGCAATACATGTAAATAAAATTATTTTTTTATTTAAACAAAATAATCAAATACTGTAAGAAAAAAGAAGTTTAAGATAAAACTTAAATGTTTATTTAGACAAGTGAGCAAACCAAAGCAGATGGTAAGCCCGATAGTTCCACTCTTAAGTAGGTTTTTGAAATCGTAAGTGATGCAAAGCACTGACGCTCCATTTTACGGCCCTCACATCCGCTAAGTCAGTCCATCTTTGAAATATTTAATACAGATAAAACATAAATTAGACTTATCAAATTTTAACAACACACAGAAAACCACTACTTTACCACTCATTGCATTTACTAAAATAAAAGGTGAACCAAACACAGACCCCAGTCGCCTTTTTCATTTTCCCACTTAGCTGCCCTGATTTTTTTTTTTTTTTTGCATTTGGTGGCTACAGCCTCAAATAATGGCACCTCTTCCACCTGACTTGGGCTGGTCTCATAATAGTCTGCCCAGTCACATGTCAGAGCTTTACCAGTACTGGCTTGGCAGTCAGGACAAGGTGATAACCTACTCCAGACAGAGCCTGAGGTAGTCGGTAGCTGCAGCAACCTGCACAGGAACCTCTAGAAATTCAAACAAGTCCTGAATCAGAGAGTGCGCTCTGCTCAGAAGACCCCGTAAAGAGACTGAGAAGCACACTGATGATGATGTTAACAGCGCCGAGTTAATAAGCTTTCCAAATAAGAGGCTAATAATAAATTCAATCTTTATCCTAACATTAACCTCAACAGACACCATTTAAATAGATATTTTTTCCTAGCTTTCTGCGTGTGAGAAATATCTGTGGTGAAAACTATGCTGCTTTGTAAACCGGAGAGGACATTTCGCGAATAGCAACAATAAAGTCAATAATGAAATGTTTTATTGCTTCAAGTGGTGAATCTGAAAGAATTACAAACGCCTATGGCTTTCCCCACTGCTTCTTCTGGCCAGGATGTGAAGGCTGAGTGTGTGTTTGTGCACAGATTTGTGTGTGTTGTTCATGGACAACAGAGTAGGGTTGATAGGGCAGCATCTTTTGTCGCTCATTGATTGCGAATCCATGGTTTGACAAAGTTCAGGCTGCTGCTTTCCATCAGCCTGTGGTGGAAGGAGAGTGAAAGTGAGAGGAAGTCAGAGTGAGGCCAAGAAGTGTTCTCGTTGCATTGCTAAATGGACTCTAGGAAGAGGTGTGTAGCCTTTGAAAAAACTGAGAGCCCAGACTACAACCAAACTGGTAATTAGATGCTAACAAGGTCAATGGCTGAAACCACCTGACCCACAATTTCAAACAGATTCAAAGCCATAGAACACTGCTGGCTTTTTCACGTAGAGGCTAACTACCCAGTTGCTTCATTGCCTTATTTGATTACACCTTGCAAAATTATAATAAGTGCTTAGCTACTTAAATAAGAAGCCTAGCCGGTAGAAAGTCTAGGTGTGTGATGTTCAAAGGGTGTTTTTTTCCTCTGTGGCTTATTGAAAATAGATTCTCAGCTTTGCATTCTTTTGTATAACTGAGCAACACTTAAAATAGTTTCTGAAGCAATTACCTCAAAATTGTCCTGTCTGTGTGAGTGAAAATAAAGCATGTCTGCACAAGTGCTCAAACTCATATACACCAATGCTCAACATTTTAAGTCCATGCTAGACATCATTATTTGCTATGACTGCCAAAAGAAATAATTGATATATAACGGCAAAGGAGAAAGAAGAGAGGATTCAACCCACGCCTTCAAAAGAATCATGCCACCCTCACTGGTCACCACAAACTGCACCTTCTCTGTCATGT